>CAUYQV010120739.1:0-32220 GCA_963574575.1 Galagoides demidoff
TTGGCCATTTGTCTGCCATTTTCAAAGAAGTTTCTATTCAAGTTAATCAATAAGAGTAAACAATCCAATTTCTTTGTGAGCAAGGCTTCTTTTAAGAACAAATCACTTCCTACTTATGGCCCTGTTCACTAATTCATTCATCAGCAGAATGAGCCAGGCAAGATGATAACCATCCTTTTATGCTTCATTCCCAAACGAGTCTTGACACAATAGCCCAAGCCATCTTATTAAAACATTTACCCGGTCATGTTATGCCAATTCTTTAAATTACTCCAAATGTCCTTACAACATAGTACAGACTCTCCTGCCTGTGGGGCTGACCTCTCCAGCCCCTCTCACATTAGTCTGGACACACATATCTGGGCATCCCATGAATTCTCCAAGTTCTTACACTTCTCAAGCTGTGGAACTATCTCCCCTATATGCACCATTCCTTCCCCTCTCTGCACATTTCCAGTTCCTACATGCCTACCCACTTACATGTCAGCCCTTCCCAGAAACCTTCGCTGAAGCTTCCATCCAAATTATGTCTTTCTGTTATAACATCCCATAGCATCTGGTGTCATCCTTTGGCTCTGGCTGGCAGCTATGTCCATCCACAACAGGTGTCCACTGAGCACCCATACAGTTCTAGGTGCTGATGATAAAACATGAGGAAGGAAAAATCCCCACCCCATGACACGGACAAGGAACACGTGTGAATTAACGAGATATTGGCAGATAAGTTCAGTGAAGGAGACAGTTGGTGGGACTGGTGGTGAGCAGCTGGACAGGCTCAGGTCTAAACTGGGTCAAGGAGGGGCTCTCTGAGAAGCTAGCAGCTAAACTAACCGAACACATGCATGATATGTAGGGAACAGCCTTGGGGAGAGCCTTGCAGGGGAGAGGGAGTGCAAAGGCCTCGATTGGAGAAGAGCCTGAGATATTCAAATACCATGAAGGAGGCCAATAGGGTTGAAACACCGTGGGTCAGAAATTTAGTGGTAAGCAAGGAAAGCAGGAACTTGACATGCACATTTGTACATACGTATTTTAAAACATGCCTCCCCAGGAGACTGAGGCTTCTGACCTTGGGAGATACTAATTTGTTCATCACCCTAGAACCAGATTCTGACACATAGTTGGGACTCTTAACCATTGAATGAATGAATGAGTGAATGAACAGACAAAAGATGGGCTGCTCACTGCAGAAGGGAAGCTTGGCAGCTGAAAACATACCCAGACAGTGACGGAGAGCTGCACAGGGAGGGAGTTTCCAGTAATGCAGAAGGGCAAGTGGAGAAACGTATTTTCAGTTGGTAAAGTAATTACTGCAGTGTGCATACAGGGCACTGAGGAAGCAGGAAGAAACAAAGAGGTAAATAACTTAGAAACCTTCACTTTCCATCTGCAGTGGCTGCAAGCGCCCAATCTCTGAGACCCCAGGACGTTTATACCAAGCAACAGGCATGCAATTAGGCAGCAACTCAAGATGATACCCAATAGGTCTTACATTTCATTTCAGTCAACCACTGCTGGGTTTTGGCACCATTTTTGTTGCAAATATGAGTAATGCAGACCCTTCAGTCACTATTAAGTAGCAATCTGGGGAAATCATCCACTTCCAATAATCCATTTCTCTAATTTAGAACACTCTGAAACCACATAATGAATAATGCTGTCGCCAACTCGCCGGTAATGACATATGACATCTGTCTGCAATTGCTCTTTTCAAGATAAATCCCACTGTGTTGTTCCCTTCAGAAACTCCTACTTATTTATTCACTTGGGCTCCTCACACACAAATACAGTATATTCATTTCTGGAGATGAATTTGGGAACAAAGTTGAATCCCTGGCTTTGAAATATCAGGGAAAAGTTTTAACCTAACATAATAAATAGCATGAAGTTTTGTCTACAAATGGTTGATTAATATGCAATTATATTCTTAAGTGCAGGCTGTCAATTAATTTCAAAGTACCTTATTTAATTAATGATACCATTCAGTATATTCCCATTAGCAACATCTTCCCATTTTTTTACAGTAGCAATTTTATTTCTCCCCCTTAGAGAGAACTTTAGGTTATTTTTTTAGAAGTAAGACTTTGTTTTTTCCTATTCCCTTCACTGCATAAATGATGCACCCTTAGCATTCACAGCTGGAGATGATTATAAAAATTCCCCAAGTCCTGGGTCTTGTTCTTTGCTCTGTCTCTTCTTCCCAAAGATGTGGAAGTGGAATAAATCATTGCCCAAAGAACCAGTTCTTCTCAAACCCAAGAGATGAATGAAGGGGATCAAAGTTATGAATAATGGAACTGGGTGGCAAGTTATTGTCTTTTTATTTAAAAAAATGCTAAACACTCTTCCAATTGAGGACACGTCCCACTGACTATTGTTGAAAATAAATTCCTTGAGTTACTCAAATAATTATATCTAACTCTGAATGTAATGATCAGAGAGGAAATCTGTTATACTCAAGAAGGGAAATATATTCAGCTAAGTAAATAATATATAATAGGCATTTGGCTAGAGGGTTTGCATAGGTATAATTATGTAGTTAAATATGTCTCAGCATAGTTCTGTTTTATGCTTAGATAACAGAACTGCAATGTGTTAACTCTGTAAAACCTAGAGAATGTACGTCATCTAGCAAGACATCAGGAGAAATAACGAATTCCAAGGAGAAGAAGTTTCTCCATGTGTACATCTCAGGCCACAAGACTTGAGTGAGGTGAGATTACAGTGAAATTTGACCAAGTCAAGGTTTACAATAAGGTCTGCTACCTTCCCCCACCCTCAAGGATCCCAATGAAATTACAATGAGAAAAACTACATGCAAATGAAGTGAACCTTAATGAGAGTGGAGTGGTATGGATCTGTTCAGCTCTATCTTGGATATAGCTTGATACAAATTTAACTGGAAGACAAACAGTGAGATGAATTGGGGAAAGGCGTGGATCAGCAGTTCCCAACCTTTTTGGCACCAGGGACTGGTTTCATGGAAGATGATTTTTTCCTCTGATGGGGCAAGGAGATGGTTTTGATGAGTCTGCAAGCAACTGATTTATGGTGGTCTCTGTGCAGTTGAACCTCTCTGCTAATGATCATCTGTATTTGAAACTGCTCCCAGCGCCAGCATCACTGCCTCAGGTCCACCTCAGGTCATCAGGCATTAGCTTCTAGGAACACACAACCCGGACCCCTCAATGTACACATCACTGTAGGGTTCACATTCCTTTGAGAGTCTAAGCCACCACTGTTCCAAGAGGAGATGGAGCTCAGATGGTGACATGAGTGATGGGGAGCAGCTGTAAATACACATGAAGCTTCCCTCACTCACCTGCTGCTCACCCCCTGCTGTGTGGCCCAGTTCATAACAGGGCACGGACTGGTACTGGTCTGTGGTCCAGGGGTTGTGAATTATAGCCTTAGATGGTAAATCAAAAGGTTATATGGCACCAACATGTGAAGAATTTCTTGGATACATGTGATTAACAAAAATATCCATGGGTCCTCACCACCCTAGCTGACCGATTCTGCTCTGTTGCTGAAATGTCAACCTGGCTGGCTTTTACCAGTGAACTCAGTATTGTGACGTCATGGCAGGTCTTACCTCAATTACTCAGCCCCTTGCCATCTCAACAGAGGACCTCAACTTCCAGTAATTACCCGAACAGGAAGAACAGGGGACCGGCATAAAGAAGGGTTTCTCCAGCTAGGAACCAGTAACATTTTTTGTATTGGAAAAGTCTTTTTTGTGGGTGCTGTTCTATACGCTGTAGAGCGTTTAGCAGAATCCCTGCTCTCTACCAGCTAGATGCCTACAACAACCACCCACTCCACCCACCCCTGCTGCCGCCATTCTGAAGAAACAGCGTAACTTCAGACATTGCAAAAGTTTTCTGGGGCAGTAAAATTGTCTTAGATGAGAACCATCGGCATAAAGAATAGTTTTATCCTGCTTATTTTTCAACACCCTTCCTTCTACAGTTCCTGTGACAGTTTCCCTCATAGATCTATTATTATTTGTTAGTTATTAAAATTCAAATATAAATGGGAAAAAAATGGAAACATTCCCTTGTGAATGTTAATCTCAGGAACTAACCAGGAATAATAGCTGTGGATCACTTTAGACTTTCCCTGTTGTGTGTATCAGAATACACATCTAATCTCTTCCTAGACATTCCTGTCTGTGCACATTTTAAGAAAATACATTTATATTATTAAAATGAAGATGTAAGTATCTGTTTTCATTTATCAAATAGTACTTAACACCTTTACATTCTAGTACCCATAAATTAACCTTGTTCTTTTTAATGGTTGAGTAATATTTCACTATAGGGGTGGACCCAAATGTACCCAATCTGCTGATAGCCTCTTCACTGGATTCTATGTGTGTATGTGTGAGCCCATATACACTGAATTTACTTCCTCACATATTCTTGCTTTCTTCTGTATGTATTATGTATATTAAATTCCCAGAAGTGGAACCTCTCAAGCTTCTCTTTCTTCTACATTGTTTATTTTTCTGACTGCATTTCTTCCTTTTGGGTCAGATACCACATCTAGCATTTCTGTAGTTTCTTGGGACTTCTAAGTCAACCTTCCATGTGTTAGAGAATTACAGAAAGGGTCTCCACTAGGAACAAGGGACAGTGCTAGGATCCCATCAGTTAATTACCAACCTTCATCCTGAAACCACATTACTTTCTGGCTTCCATCCAGGAAGGTACCACATGCACCTTTTCTGTGGGTCCTTTATATCTGTGGGTCGTTTATATCTGCATGGCTTAGAGCCTTTTATCCATTTTCTCAAGGGCTGACCATGTGCCAGTATCAAGCAATGTGCTGGGGAGAAATTGATGAGCAAAAAGAAGACAAGATTGGTCCCCTACAGAGCACAGAGTATAGTGAAAACAACAGGCATTAATCAAAGCTGCTTAGAAATATATGTAAAATTACTGCTGGAATTACTGCCTCGCAGGAGAGCATCCAGTGCTTTACGGGAGTTAACAGTGGAGCCTGAGGTTTCATGGCAGGTGGTCATGAGAAGGGAATTTTCCTGGGAACTCAAGACCAGGAAAGTGTTACCCAGGTGGGAGTGATGGACGTGGCACAAGATGCAGGTGGGGGGTCAAAATGTCAAGAGGCCCTTTGGTGGGCTTAGAGGATGAGGAGAGGTCTCAAAATGGCAAGGGCCCATAGGACAAGGGTGGCAGGTGAACCCATGAGCCACAGTGGATGGAGCAGGCAGCTGGACGCCCTGAACATCTTGGGTTGAGACAGATTTGGGCTTTATTTTGAAAGCACCGGAGAGCAGGAGAATGACATGGTCACATTCAGGCTTTGAAAAGATCACCCTGCTGAAGTGTGACGAATAATACCCAGGAAGTCACCAGCTGTCACCATACTGCGCCTCCATCCACCAGGCAGACCTCTCGCCCTTCTCTATAAGCACTTCTCATCCGGTGATAATTCTGGGTCTGATAAGGTGCAGAACATGTTTTCCCATTTCTTCTTTAATGGATTTGCTTTCTTCATCTGTGACCACTTGCTCTATGGCCTGGTTTGGAGAAGAGCACTCTGAGCCCTTTGGAGATCATATTGAAGGGAAAGAGCTTTCACAGAAAATGGGATTAAAGCAGATGCTATTTAGAAACAAAAAATGGTGATTTTTTTTTTCTTTTTAGTAACACAACTCATCCATGTAACAAAAAAAAAACAAAAAACACTCTTCCCTCTAAATTTTTTGAAATAAAAAGAGGGAAATCGATTAATTAAAAAAAGAAGAGCATTGTCCATTGAAGGACATCTTATGAAGCCAGTGTTAAAGGTAAGAGACGTGATAAACCTGTACTCAGAAATCTTCCGTCTTCTTTATCCACTAAACTTTACCCCCAAACTGCTTTCTCCCCCAAACTAAAAAGTGAGTTGATAGCACAGCTAATCTACTGCAATGTAATCATATTTTAACCTTATCAAAGAGCCCCACGTATGTCTTCTACTCATGCCAAAATGGAACATCAGCGATCTAGATTTTATTTGGAAAATTCTTTACCCATCATATGGCAACATATCCAATGGCATTGGACGAATTCAATTTAAAACTAATTTATCTTACATCAAGGTTTAAATTCATGAGATTTCACATGAAGTCACTCTTGTAGTGTAATCCACTCAGAGTCAATATGATAATTATTCAAACAGAAATGAGCATGAGAAAAATAAACCGCATGGTCTAGGGGTTAGTCCCCTCTGGCCTGAGCTCTAAGGCCTGCAGGAAACATGATTAAAAAATAAATAAATAAAGGAACAAAAAAAGCAGTGAGGGCGAGGAGAGGGAAGAAAAGAGATGGCAGAGAGAGAGCAAGATTGTCGCCATATTGCCATTTATGGAACGCTTGTCATATACCAGGTTTTGTTCTAGATGTTTTCCCACATCTCTAAGCCTCTCACAGCCCTGGGGGATTACTCAAGCGATGATAAGACTGGCTAACATGTGTCCAGCACTTATGGTGTGCCAGGAGTGTTTCCAAGCTCCTTGTGTGCACTGGCCAGCTCACTTCATACAACCTGATGTGGTGGTGACAATGACTCCTGTTCTCCCCAGGTGAGAAAACTGAGCTAGGGAGAAAGTTAGAAGACATGACCAAGTTGAAACAAACAGCAAACAGGGACTTTGGCAACGGGAATGGATGGAACGCTGTACTCTCCGTGCCTATGTGGTCAGCCCACTCAAAAGGAAAGGAAGGGAGGGCATTTGCACAGACTTGGAAACTCAGATCCCCAAAGGTTAAGCGCCCAGTGGTTCAGTCAAGATTTCAGTCCAGATTCCCCTGACTCCTAAGGTTTTGCTTCCACCAACATCTGAAAGCTCCCCGGGGGTGGTAATGCCCCCTCTGGATTGAAGATCAAAGTTTCAGTGTGGGATCACCCTTGTTGCCTCAGCCAGCTGAAACTGCTCCAGCCCCGCCTTGCAGGAGCTGCCTGCCCGAGATCCCCACTGCACTCGCTGCCCACACTGATTGCTTTGCCTCCCCCCCTCCCCTCCCCATCTCCTACCGGTTCCTTTCTTCATGTTATTGATCCAGGACTCATGCTTTCTGCAGCAATACAGCAGATAAATACCACTAACCGGGAAATGGTATTGCAGTTTTAAAAAGGAAGAGAAAATGGAACTCAGAAGTGCTTTATAGATATGTAGGTACTTGGACCTTCCATATCAAAATAAACTGTTCAAATGGGGAAGTTCGCTGTTGTGTGTTCTCAACTTCTGTGTTCTTTTCTTGTCAGTGTTGTTTTTAATTTTTTTTTTTTTTGAGACAGAGTCTCACTGTGTCACCCTGGGTAGAGTGCTGTGGTGTCACAGCTCACAGCAACCTCAAACTCTTAGGTTTAAGTGATTCTCTTCTCTCAGCCTCCCAAGTAGCTAGGACTATAGGTGCCTGCCACAATGCCCAGCTATTTTTTGTTTTAGTTGTCATTGCTGTTCAGCTGACTGGGGCCAGGTTCGAACCCACCACCCTCGGTGCATGTGGCTGGCGCTGTAACCACTGTGCTATAGGCACTGAGCCTTAATTTCTTTTTTCAAATCACTATACCCACAAATGCCCAATAATCTCTGACTTTTCCATTAATTCTTGAATTTTAAGCATGTATTTTAAGATATCTAGAAGAATGGTTCCCAACAGTGGTGATTTTGTTCCCAGGAGCCAATGCCTGGAGATTTTTCAGGTTTTCACATCTAGAGTAGGGAAGCGGTGGGCTCTGGCCTCTAGTAGGGGCAGGGATACTGGTAAACCACCTCCCAGACACAGAGGAGCACCTCACAACAAAGTATTTGACCTCTAATTTCAACAGTGCCCAGGTGAGATTGAGACCCCCCTACCTGGAAGGAACAAGCAGACAATATCACTTTTAATTCTTTCAATTTCTGAAACTTTATTTTTTTTCTTTCAAACCGACATCTATTATTTTTGATACGCTATTACAAAATTTGAAATATACTTAGGCCAGACACAGTGGCACACACCTATAATCCTGGCACTCTGGGAGGCCAAGGCAGGTGGACTGCTTGAGCTCAGGAGTTCGAGATCAGCCTGAGAAAGAACGAGATCTCATCTCTACTAAAAATAGGAAATCTAACCCATTGTTGTCATGTGTGCCTGGAATCCTAGCTACTTGGGAGGCTGAGGTAAGAGGATGCCTTGACCCTGAGAGTTGGAGGTTTCTATGAGCTGTGATGCCACGGCACTCTACCAAGGGCAACAAAGTAAGACTCCGTCTCCAAAAAGAAAAAAAAAAAAGAAATACATATAATCATTTTTTAAATGTTCTCTTCAGGGAAAGGTTAAAGAATTTTCTGGACTTTTAAAGAAAAGTAAAACAAAGGGTAAACAGAAGAAAAATCATTTTCAAGGTAGTGAGTGAGGAATCCAAAGTGGAACCTCTTTTGGAAGGAAAAAGATTACCTTTCTCTTTTCAGTATGGTACTGACAAAAGCGGGCAACTTTAACTTATAGGCTTTGACTGTTTTCTATTATGATGGCTATTAGGCAAAAGAGTGATATACTTAATCTGTTAATTGCTTAAAAATAAAATCCAGAATTTACTACAAATCACCATTTTGCGTTTAAAGCCACACAATATTTTGAGTTATCTTGTAGGTAAGATAACTATTTGCATTCTTAAACCTTTTCTTAACCATTTCATTAGTTCTAAATGCAAACTTTAGACCCAGATTTGGAAACCTACATGAGGAAAACCACATAGTCTAACCACCCTTTCACTCAGGGGGCCAGGCCCTCATCATCAAGCTTTAGACCAGATGCCACCTATTGGAGGATGCTGCTTCTTGCCCTGATTTTTCAGGTATAGCCCCAATATGCTGCTTTCTCAAGTATCCTGAGATTCCTTAACCCTGGCCCATAGCACAGAGCACTATAGTTATCTGATTGCCTGTCTGGGTCCTCCCAAGCCAGGGACCTTCTATTATTCATTTTTATATCTGCAGCAACTAGAATGGCAGCTGACTCTCAGTCGTTATTCAAAACATCAACAGACTGGTAAATAATTAAGTGAATGAGTCAAGAAACAAGTGCATGAAAAAAGGCACAAGATCATCATCTGCTGATCGTAACCAGTCAACAAAGGCAAAATTCAAAAGCAAGGGAAGAAAAGGAATAAGGAAGAGAAAACATTGCCTTTTGAGTACTCTGACGTGAGCAGAGAGGGCATTAAGGTGGGATGACTAAGAAAGAACACTGAGTCTCGGGCCTGTCTCTTCCAAATATGTGCTCATGCAATGGCTACTACCTTCCAATGCTCAGATGAGAAACAGAAATAACAGCGGCATTAAACTTGCATGCGCATAACAGATGTGAAATCAGAACAACCTACAGACAGCACCAAGCAAAGCGTCCCCACATTGAGTAGCTGTTAGGGATGTTTGTTTTCTGTCCTTGAGTCCTCCTGGTCATCAGCAGCACAACCTCCTTAACACTAATGCATGCCCTTCACGTGAATTACTCTGCCAGGCATTTTAAGACACAAAGAGATCTAAGAGCCAGCCTTGCTCTCAAAAGGCTTAAACTGGTTGGAAAGTCAAACCATATTCACCCTTGTCCCATGGGTTTTTCCCAGCCCCTCTCCCTTCCTGCGAGCCTGCGTTGCAGAAGAAAGCCAGGCTAGCTTGGGTCTTTAAAAACACAGCATAATGGGTAAGTGTGAATTAGCATGGGGTTGTCTAACCTCATACCTTATGAGCAGCTTCATCTGCCATAACTTAGATTGTGATGGGACATAAAATGCAAGCACGACGGAGAGCTCACTGTGCACGGCAAGACATGTTTTATCTCTAGCCACGAAGTGGAATTGCATTCCTGTTGCGAAGCCCAGATTGATGCATGCATTTTATTTATAACCCTTTCTCTGAAAGTTCCTCCAAGTTACAAGTTAGCAATGAAAGTTTGCAGCGGCTTTTAAAAGGCCTGCTGGCATCTTCCCTGACAGCCAAATTCTTGCGAGTGACAGTAACAGACCACAGAATGGTGGAAAGCCAACAGGCATTGAAGAATGGGCATGTCCAAAGAAGAATAATGGTGACAGAATGAGAAAGGCAGAAAGCAGGATTACTGAACACTGATACTTAGGCTAAGCCTGTCATTTCCGCATTTCAAACTGACAGTCATCCAACATCCGTCCTTCTCCAACCTAGCCTAGATTCTGCCCCAGAGCTTCCTTTCTGCTTCCATCTATCGTTTTCCTCAGTCCATCTCTTCCAGTGGTTGCAGAAAAATTACACAGAACCACTTAACTGGCAGTTCCCTCCACTTGATGACCATTTGTCCATTCTATACAATTGTACTGTCCTACTTAGCCACACAGAAAGTATGTCAGGCAAGAATCATCTACCCCTACCCACCCCCCTAAAAAATAGAGATGATCAAATCAGTGACTCAAGGTATGGCACACAGATAGGCAGTTTTCTCCAAGGGCTAAACACAGAAATTCCATTCCTAGGTACGTACCCACAAGAACTGAAAACAGACAAGTGTACATGTGTTCGTGGTCACAGCAGCACCAGTGACAACGGCCAGAAAATGGAATCTACCCAAATATCCATCAACAGACAAAGAGATCCGCCAGTTGTGGTATATCTGTACCATGGAATATTGTTCATCCATAAAAGAAGAACTGACACATGTTACAAAGTGGATGAACCTTGAAAATATTATTCTGAGTAAAGGAAGCCAGATAAAAAGGGCCAAGTGGTGTATGATTTATATGAAACATCTTAGATAGGCAAACCACAGACACAAAAAGCCAAGTAGCGGATGTGAGGTGGGGGAGGGCGGAATGAAGAATGCCTGCCTAGTGGGCATGGGCTTTCCTTTGGGGGTGAAAACAGTGTTTTTGGAAGTAGATAAAGGAGGTAGTTATACAAGATGACTAATGTACGTCTGTGCCACTAAATTATTCACTTAAAAATAGTTGACTTCATGTTATGTAAAATTTACCGCAATACATTTATTAAAAATATTTAAAGACTTGAGTAGTTTTCTAGTCCTAGGACAAAACAGGTCAGGTATGGACAACTAGTAATTGAGAAGAAAGAACATCAGAGCCGCAGGTATTGGCCCTGGGGAGATGGCAAGAGATATCAATTCTAAAAGGGCTACCAGAGCAGAGTCCATGGATGGATGTCTGGCAAAGTCCAAGAGTGACTCTAGCTAAGGGATCATCAATAGCTATAGGCAGGCCAGGCATGATGGTTCCTGCCTGTAATCTCAGCATTTTGGGACGCTAAGGTGGGAGAACTGCTTGAGGCCAGGAGTTTGAGACAAGTCTGGGCAACATAGCAAGATCTCGTCTCGATAAAAAATAGAAAAAAAATAGCCAGATATGGTAACATGTGCCTATAGTCCCAGCTACTCAGGAGGCTGAGGTGGGAGGATCTCTTTAGTCCAGAAATGGGAGGCTGCATTGAGCTATCTTTGTGCCACTGCCCTCCAGCCTGCAGGACAGAATGAAACCCTGTCTCTAAAGTATGAACAAATGAATGAATGAATAAAATAAAATAAAATAACATAAATAAATAAAATAAAATATGCAAGCAGATGACCAGGCAATGAATCTCACTGTTACTCTTTACTAAACATATAGTGCGAGATATTTCTGAGCCATGTTGTTCATACTTAGAACAGATACGACTCTGCTTTGCAGGGTTGTCCAAGAATTAAATGGCAATGACTGCAAATAATCTCTCTTGTAAGGCATTGTGTATAAATGGTCAATAAATGGGAGCCTTAATTGACATTTATCATTGTACATTGGGTATTCACAAAGGAGGGAAAATAGGAACACTGTGGGTCAAACACAATTACCTTCCCCCTGACCTCTCTGGAAGGACCAGTGGTCCATACATCTGTTCTCATTCATGGGCTTCTTTCAGTTACAAGTTGTCTTTTATTTAGCATCTATGGGAGGCCCCAACATGGCTCTAATGCCCTTCTGAGAATTAGAATACACTGCAGCTATTATAACAATCCTATCCATTCATTAGGGACACAAAGAATTATTGGGTGATGAAGAAGATGAATGAAAATGCCCCATGATATTATCACCTCTGGAACAGTACCCTCCCTGGTATGGTACATTCTTTCCCACCTGCTGTGAGGAATCACTGCACTGTAGAATGTTAGACAGGAATCAGAGGGCTCTGGTGCTAAGGCTTTTGTAAAGTATCAGTGTATATTAAAGTAAATAAGTTCACCCCTTTTTTAAAAATTTTAACAACTTATTCAGTCCAATGTATTAGTTTCTCATACTGTCCTAACAAAGTACTACAAGCTGAGTAGCTTAAAGTACAGAAATTTATTGTTTTACAGTTCTAAAGGATAGAAGTCAGGAATCAGAGTGTCAGCAGGGCCATGCTCCCCCTGAAGGCACAAGGAAAGGATCTCTTCCAGGCCCCTTTACTGACTGATGGCAAACTTCTCCAAACTCCAGACTTCTCATGGTGTTCTTCATATTTGTGTGGCTACCTTTTGTAATGACCTGGATGGATTTGGAGAATGCTCACCTAAGTGAAGTATCACAAAAAAGGAAATAAGTTCACCTCTTCAAAATTAATTCTCTTGCCTTTAATACTTTTGGTTCATAAAAATTGCCTTTTACAACTTAAAAATTATAGCCACATCAAATGATGCATATGTGTTTATTCACCATAGACTGATATATTTATTAACATAATCAATAATTCAAACACAGGGGAACACCTGCAAGGGACTATGAACAAGGGACTATCTACGCCATTTCTGCTGGGGGCACAAAGTTACATGAGGCAGGATTGCCAACTTCATGAGCGAAGACCATTTCTATAGTGAAATGAACAGAATGTTAAGATACTCCAGTTGAGGGAGGGGGGTAAAATATCTGATGTAAACTGAACTACACCGACAATGGAATTGGTTAGATGATGAAATTGGAAGTCTGGGATCAGATGCAACTGATTCAAGTTACTTACTTGATGCGGTTGGAAACCTGTTTGCAGATTTCCAAAGGCGAAATGTCTCCTCTCCTTTCCTCTTTCCTTTTCCTCAGAGAGGTGCCTTTCAACCCCTGGAGAGATGGCTGCTGGAAATCCCAGACTTTCATTCTCCCAATTCAGCATCCCCAGAGGAAATAAAGTCTCTCTATTCCAACAACCCTATATAAATTCCTGAGATTCCATCTCATTGCACAGACTTGGGCCCCATTTCCATCCCTGGAGCAATCTGGAAGGCCAGCAGGAGGGAATGGAAAGAAGGGCCAGGCCTGGATCACGTGTTCCCTTCTGAAGCCTGGAGCGTTTTCTCCACCTGATGATACAGACTGAGGTTGGGGAGAAAAGTTCTCTAGAGTAAAACTGAGGTGCTTCAGCAGAAGAAGGGGAAAAATGCAGAACACGAAAAACAACAGCCATCCATCCCAGCATGCCAATGATGCACTGTAACAGGTAAAATGAGATTGCCGTCGTAACTTCAGAAGACAAAAAAAGGAACTCAACTTACAACTTATATTACTGCTGTATCAGTACAACACAGCAAACCTAAAACTCTCAGTGGCATCCAGCTATGAGCATTTCTTTGTCACTCAAGGGTCTGTGAGAGTCAGCTGAAATTCAGCTGATCTAGAGTGGATTTAGCTCCTGGCTGTGGGATGGGTTGACCATTATTCTCAGAGTACTGGAAGAAACACAGGAAGGTGAACCCAGCTGCCCAGTGGCATCAAAGGCCTCTGCTTACATCATACCTGCTAACATTTCATTGGTCAAATTAAGTCATGTGACCAAAAGTGCCATCCCCGAGGCAGAGAAGGCCAATGCCTGGTACTCTAACAAGAGGAACAGAGGAAGGGATGCAAAATTTGAAACAATAATACAACTGTGTCATGACATTTAAGATATTTTTATTCCCATTGTCGATATAGGGAAGCAGACACAGGAAGTTTAGTCAGCATTCTAAGGTTTAGATTGAGGATGAAAGACCTGGATTTAAAACCAGGTCATCTAATTCTAAGGCACAACAGGACACAGTGGGATTTGGAGGAGATGCCGGAATGTGGTATAAAAATGTCCTTAGAGTGGGGTTGGCTCCTGTTTCTGATGTGAATCACGTCCCCAACGTGCTTCATGAATGCCTGAGTTATTGCTTGTAACAGGATCTCTGTTGTCAGAAATGAAATTAAGAAAGAAAAGCCTCATATAATGGAGATGGACTGAATACACGACTTCCACGGAGTCCGCTCCAGAGTAAGGTTTAAAACGGAATGATTTCCATCCTGAGATACTAAGGGAAGGACAGACCTGCAGCTAACAGCTAAGGTGCCTCCTCCATGAAAGAGGTGTTCTAGTTAAGTGTGTTTCAAGTTATGCGAGAGTGAGGCAGTCAGAGAAACCTTACCCAGGTTAGGTAAGGTGTCTGGTTCCACTTCACAATCTCTGGACAAAGCTCCTTCTTGCATCCAATCATGCAGACAGTTTGACGTATTTCAGGCCTAGCCAAAGGGTGAGCCTAAACTCAGCAGTATGCGTGCGGCCACATCAAAGCTTTCCTCCTAAGAGCCAGGACCTCTGCTGTACAGCCGGAGTACCCCAGATACCCAGTTTAGTTCAGGAATGTACAAAGACTGTGTGCAGGTAAAATGGAACTGGCCTCTCGATGACAAAATCCCAAACTGACTTTCACTGCGAAGGCTTTTTCAACAGGCAGGCAGAGATGCCATGATTGCTATAAAATGATACAATATCCAGAACGGAACTCTTCTCCCCAAAGTATTCCCCCGTCATAATCCTGCTAAGACTCTGCGTAGGACGGTCTTCAGGTTTCCCTTCTAGAGGCTCAACACTGTCCTTGGCGTCAGAGGCAGGAAATTATTTTTCTAATTATACCCCTTGGCAGAGACCCAGTGTTGGCAAAAGTGGTGAGAATTGAGTTTTCCTCCCTAAAGTAATTATTAAAAGCAGACTATTAGGTGGTTTGAATTAGAATGAGGTTTAGCTGCAAACAATGCAAGAGACTTTGCTTAGGACAGAGCACGAGCTCTGGAGTCAGAACAGGCCTAGGTTGGAACACTCGCTCCGGCCCGTCTGCCTGGACAGTCTGGGACACTCGCTGGTACAGTGCAAATAACTACAGGGGGATGGAGTGAGACACAGAGACAAACTAGCATAGAGAATGCTGGGGTGACAGTCAAAAATGCAAACTCACCTGCTTAACATCTTTCAAAGGAGTCCCACTGCTAACAGGACATGGCCCTGGACCTGCACCTACATCCCATCTCAACTCCAGCCCCACCCCTTCTCCAAGCCTCTAGGCTCATGGACTTTGTATCCCTCTTTTTCAGTTTTCCAAGATGTTTCCAGAAGCTGCTTCCTCTGCATGGGAGACTCCTTCCACCTCTTCCGGCTGTCTCCTCACATGTCACCCACTTGAGGAAATCTTTCGATCAGCATCTGTCATCCTTTCTCTGTTCTCATGGCCCCAGTATAATTTCTCTTCATAGCACTTATGACGGATTGTAACTGTTCACTCATGACCTAAACCAGTGATTTTCAACCCATGTGCCACCAGAGGATATCAGGTGTGCCATGAAAATTTTTAAAGACTTCTAATTAAATTATTTTCAAAAGAAGTACAAAGCACTGTAAGTATATATATATATATATATATTTATTTATTTATTTATTTATTTTTAATCAATGTAATTTAAGTGTGCCTCGGAAGTTTAAACAGGTTGAAGTGTGTCATGAGATAAAAAAAAGTTGCAAACACTGCTTTAAATGATGCCTGCCCCCCAGGAGACTGGAAGCTCCTGGAAGCTAGAGACTGTGTCCTCCTCATTCACCTGTCCTAGCACCTAAACTCACACCTGTCACCTGGTAGTCACTTACTGAATGAATACATTGAAAACCGTGTCACAGAAAGAAGTAAGAATGCTTAGGACAAATCCACAATGTCTTAAATTTCTTGCATTCACTTCGGAGAGGGTATTTCCAACTCCCTTTCAGGCCCCCTCCCCTTTCTTTCACTGTCCCCTCTATGTCATTATATCAAAGAACAAAAAGACGATAATAATAATTATTATCATGTTGATCATGCAATGAGGTGGCAAGATGTTGGCTGGTGTGGCTATTGTTGCCGCTGTTGTTATAGTTTTAAATAAGCTCCCTATGTGGGCTATTAAATAACATGGGGACAAATGAGAGAAATTATACATCTGCTTTTCACTCCAGGACAAGTTGTTATGTTTGTTTGAATCTAATTTCCCTTTGTGCAGATCACTGAGCCGAACCTCAGATATTGCCAGTGCCCAGATGAGAGTATTAGTAGTGAGGCCTGGTTAATAATTTGCTGGGTAACTTCAGGAAGGAAATGTAACCAGTCTGGGCCATTATTTCCCTCCCTTTACATAACAAGGGGTGGGCTGCACTAACAGGGAGGCCTGAGGATGTAAACTGTGTAAACCAAGAATGTAAACAACACCTCCGCCTTCACTCCTTCCCAGAGGACCCACCCCAAAGCCCTGCTCGGTGTTCTTGGGGCCATCAGCATGCCCAAGAGGTTTTACTTTGTAACTAGAGAAGGAAAAGGAAGGAGAAAATTCTGATAGGGAGACAGAGTTTGGGGCTTGGAAAGGTGATAAGGAATTCAAAATGGAAAGGAATTGTGTCTGCCCCCTACTTGGATTTTCAGATTGATTTTGAGCCACCTGTGGAGAGAGAAGTTGGATGCAGGAGAGGAAAGAAAGACTTGTGAGATTCAGCACAAGAGAAACTACTTAAGGAAACAGGTGACACACCATAGCACACTGCTGGGGAAGGGGCCTTTTGCTCCAAATCTTCTGGGGTCTCCAAAGTAGAGCCCTGAGAACATCCAGAAATGACAAGGAGGAACAAACACAGGAGTTCTCAAGATGGGGAGTAGCCACAGAGAGACTGTCCAGGCAGTTCCCCAGGTGTGGTCCCAGATGCTGGCACAGTTAGCTGACTGGTTGTGGAACATGGGCCCCAGGGAAGCACCTCTCCAGGATGCGGGAAAGAACTGGGATCGGACCTGCCATACAGTGGAAGCCTCATTTTCACTAATAAGCCAGCAATTTTCCCCACAATTGTAATTTTGGTATGCAAAGTAACTGCGGCTTGAGTTTTAGCCATACAACCAGGAGACTCAGGTTGGATTTTTTTCTTCTTGAATGGGTGTGAATACACAATCCATTGTTTTCATCCTATATGCCAGCATGGTTTGCTAGCCATGACAATGTCATTTTTCTGAACTATAATTCCATAAAAAGCTAACAAAAATAGAGCAGAGAGAGGAAAATTAAAAACTCCTCTTTTCCTTCCTTACTTTCTCAGTCCCAAAAGAAAAGAAGCAACACCTTTTAGACACATCTTAACTCTGACATGGTGAACGAGGGGTTAAAGGCATTCCTGCCATTTCTAAATTCTCCGCCTTCCATAATCGTGCAATGCAGGCCAAATCTAGGCATTAAAACCTCTTCAGTAAAAACCAATACTTTGCTTTCCAGATTAGTTTCCCAAGGTTCTGTGGGTACATCTAAAAATGGTCTGAAGGGAAAAATATCCATTTTGAAGGAATTTCCAAACCAATTAGGGGATACAAGGATCTTCCCAATATTCACAGATACTCATTCTAACAGGAGGGCAAAGAATTTATCCTCTGGGGCCTTCCTTTAAAAAGTCATTAATTTAAAATGAATTTGTTCTGACAGTAAATTTCTCATAAAGGCTCTATTGATACAACAAACAAACATACTTGTATCACACTCAGTCTGGAGAACAGCATGACCAGCTCCCTTCATGCTGAAAACAACCAACAAATTATATAGGAAGTTTTAGTCTGCAAACAATTTTAGTGTTTCTCTCTGTGGCTTTCAAGGTTAGCACTCGTGTTGCTAATCTTCCCCAAACTAGAGAAAAAGTCATGCTAATTTTGGTCTCACTGAGTACTAGCTATATAATCACTTAAACTTCCCTTTCTTCTAAATTGGCAGGAATTCTAGCATGGACGGAAAAAATGATATCCTCTAATATTCGATGAAAGATTAAAATATTGAATGTTATCTGGCTAAAACCTAATCCCATTAAAAGAAGCAATTTTATCCAATATCGTTTTTAATCATGTCCAATATCATTGGGTTCAACTCTATTATTATGGACTTAAGTGGTAATTCTGCTTCTCTCTCTCTCTCTCTTTTTTTTCTCTTTTACTTAGTTTAATGGTACCTTGGTCTTTCCCTACCCTAAGTCAATTCTTGAAAAAGCAGGTCTTTTTCTAAAGGAATCACTTCTTCCTTTAGAATGGGGAGGGCTTAGAAGTTCCTCAGTAAAATCTTTGTTTTCAGTAAAAAAGAATCTCAGCCAGAGTATCCTGGACTGAAGCGCCTTAGTGGTTCTTGTGTTATTGTCTCAGCTTCACTTTCTCTGTATGCATTCCTTAATTATTTCCGGAAATTGTTTAACTCTATTTTGGAATATCATTTAGCAAATCATCTGGTAGTTGTATGGTTACAAGCAATAGAACTTGTAACTGGATAACTTAAGAAGGAAAGGAGAGATTTACAGGGGGGATATAGGGTATTTGTAGACTCAAGACCCATAAAAGGGTGCAACGAATGAAGAAATAAATACCATTGCTTAGTCAGCTTTGTAGTCATTTTTCTAAAGGGTCCAAGACCCAGGAGAGAGAGACCACACGTGGCCATGCTTAGCTTAGATGATTCTGTCTGCACCCTACTCAGCCAAAGAGAGGAAGGAACCCAAAGAACTATTGGTGGGCTCTCAGGGTGTGTTCACCTTTTACAACATCTTCTTTGGCAGACCCATTTGGATTCTAAAGTGTGGCAAAAAATTAACTTCTCCAATGACATCCAAGAAGGACGAATGCTATTTTCTAGACAACTAACAAAACAATCAACTCCAAGTGGTACACAGAAGTCAGTGATACAGAATCCTTACTGAGGCACCTAAAGGCACATTTCTATTTAATTGCCATCATTGGGATGATGACCATCATTTAATTGTCGTTTGGAGAAAAGATAGATATCTTACGTACTTCCTGAGGCCTCCTCAAAGATGACCTTACTCTATTATTAAGACAAAAAAAGAAAGGAGAGAGAACAGGGAGAGAGAAGAGAAGAAAGTAGAGGTTTTCTCAGAGAGACAACCAGGAGAACAAGCCCCAGATGTCTGATTGCATCAAACTCAACTCAGGGCAAGACGTTAGCTCATCTCGGTGGTGTTTATTCATTTGTACAAAAGCAACTCTCTCCAATTTCACAACTTCCAGAAAGGCACTGGGCTGGTGAATTGCACTTGGTACGACAGCACTCTTCCAGAGAATTGGAATGAGATTTTTGGCAGCTGAAGTGTTTTTTAAAAGGCACTGCTTTCTATGATTGCCCCCATCTCGTAAATGACTCTGTTGCGGAGAATGACCAATTCAGAGACAATGCAAACTCCTTTTCTGCAGCCCTACAGATCTCATCTAAACTTCTCAGACTGTGAAGTTCTGTGCTATCTTCCTGAGGACGTCTGATGGGGCAGCAATTGTATACCTGGGGTATGCCACTTTGGGGCTAAGGCTTTATATACAATAGAATCAAGTCTTGGGTGACAGAAACTCATTAAATTCGGACTCCAGGGATGAATGACAGCTCTTCACGTAGATGGGAAAGAGAATGGGTTTTGGAGTAAGACACCTGGGTTCAACTCCTTCTCTAGTTATTTGCTATGTCCCCAAACTCTGAGCCTCAGATTCTTCTTTAAAAAAATATCCATCTAATCATCTAATCCAAAAGACATATGAAATTATCTGGGGCAGTTTCTGGCACATGGAGGAAATATACATTAGTTTATTTCTTCCCTTGATGTTGGATCATCTGATATTGTTTCCTACTAAGAGTATTATAGTAATTATTGTCTTATTAAGGAATGGAGATTTTCTTGGAGATTCTGTAACTTGTGTCTTGGAGAAGACAAAGAAATAAACAGATTTTTGTCTTTGTGGAAAAGAATGGGTTACCTGGCAGGCAGAGGCTGAAGGAAGAACTGCTTGCTGTTCACTGTATACCATTTTGTGTCTTGTGAAATTAGATCCATGTGATGCATTGTCTAGCCAAAATTTACACTAAAATAACCACAACCAAACCCCTAAGTGAGATGACGAATTTAGCAGTTGTTTCCATCAGGCAATATTTTATTGAGTATCTGCAACAGCCCCTCTTAAGCATCTTAGAGAAAAATGATACTGTTGTCTTCTCCATCTGAGGGTCACCCATTGGCAAAGCAGGGTGCAAGGTCCTTGGGATGTAGTTTATTCACTTCAAGAAAACAAAATTTGACTTCCATAGCTCCTAAGAAAGCAATCCTTTAGGCGATGAGGGAATCTAAAAGCCTGCTTATGTAAAAGGGGCCCAATCTGATAGGAATAAGGGATACGGTGATAGCAGTGAGGAGAGAGACAGAAAGTTAAAGGTCATTCCAAACTGGCAAGACATCAGTAGCCGAATACTTCAATAAAATATATGTGCACCCACACCCCCATATATACACAAACATACACATGCACACACATGTGTGTGTTTATACACAGGGTGGCCATAAAGTTTGTGTAAAAAATTGCACACTATTTTAAATTGTACACAAACTTTATGGCCACTGTGTATATACACACACAGAGGGTGCTAAAAATGCATACAAATTTTAAGAAAAGAAAAAGCTGTATTACTACTCAACAATTTGACTTCTGCAATTACAAGAGGTGTTCAAGTGGTTACAATCAGCATCCAGACACTTCTGATTACAGTCAACTACTGCTTGAGCACCATGGCCCAAAGGAATTGTCGCTGTGAGAGGCCTCCCAGACCTTCTTCCTATAATGCCATCCTTTGGGTAAGCATTAAACAATACATTGATACCTTAATTCACTTCAACTTTGAAAAGTAACACATAGATAACATTGCTTAAAATGTGTATACATATTTTTGGCATCACTGATATGTGTGTGTATAATACAACATATTACATATATATATAAAAAAACATAGGTTTATATATATGCATACACACACATATATAATACATAGTATTATACACGCGTGCATATACACACACACACATATAAAATACTATGTATCTTAATATCATACGGTAAGCAATTTCTTGGACTTAACCTTCTCCCCAAATCTTCATTATAAATCTATTGTCTGGTTCGCTTGATTTAATGCCCTAGATCTCTTGTATCAATTCACCTATTTACTTCTCCACATATCCTTCAATACCTTAATCTAAAATGGCATCACTTATTTGAACTATTGCAATAGACTCCTAACTGGTCTTTTTGTCAACACTCCATTCAATTCATTGTCAACTACTGTTTTAATAAAGAAGAGAGAGAGAAGAGAGAAAGACAGAGAAAAAGACAGAGAGATAGAGATAGACAGGGAGACTGGGGGAGGGGAGAGAGGGAGGAGGGAGAAAGAGGAAAGAGGAGAGGCATGGAAGGAAGGAGGAAAGGAAGGAAGGATGGAGGGAGGGAGAGAAAGAAACGGAGAAAAACACAAAGAAAATATCAAAATTTAAAAACATGTTCTTCTGGTAACAAAAATAAGACAATATCATCTTAATATACATGCTATCATTTTAGCACATATGATAATATAAATTTGGTACTATATACATATATAAAGGGCATGTTTAAAAAAAAACACTAGAAATGTGATAAAATTTATAGAAAGCTCAGCCCAGGTTCTTTAAATACCACCCCCCTCCAACCCCAAGACTCTCTGTGTAAGGTGTGAACACAAACAAATGGTTCTATTTACTTATCAGAACAGGCCCAGTAAAGATTCTTCCAAAAATTGCTTAACATTTATTAGCTCAAGTTAGTACATGGATTTGAAAAGAATGCAAAGATATTATAACTTTCTGTTTTTCCTTATCACAGTCCAATTTCTCAGTCTGTATTTCAAAACAGTATGGTTTTCTGGATGATATTAAACTAAATATTCACCATCGCCAGGGTAATACAAAGCTTTATAATGACTTTTAGGAAGGAAAAGTGCTTCATAAAAATCTCCAAAACAAATACCAGCTATAGAACAACATCCAATTAATTAATTCACTAATTATTCTCTTATACTGTGACCTGTGGCAATTCTATAGTAATTTCTATTCTAATTAATTCTATTCTAAATCATCTAAATATTCTAACTACTTCTTGGATGGGGACATCTTTGTAACCCACACACCTCTCTCAGCTGCTGGATTTTAACTTCTATAGCTGTAGCAAGGGAATATTAATAGTATGTGGATACTCATAGTTTTCCCCTCCCCAACCTATAACTTGTTTTCCAGCTTAGCTTTTGGAATTTTATGGCTCATAACTACAGCAATGAATAACAAAGACAGACCTGGAGAAATGAAGATAAGGACTTATGCTGGAAAGTAATAAGTCTTACTATCAGGAGAAAAGGTGGGACAAAAGTTGAGGGCTGCCAGGCATGGTGGCACATGCCTGTTATCCTAGCACTATGGGAGGCTGAGGCAGGTGGACTGCCTGAGTTCATGAGTTTGAGACTATCCAGAGTCAGAGCAAGACTCCGTCTCTAAAAATAGCTGGGTGTTGTGGTGGGTACCTGTAGTCCTAGCTACTCTAGAGGCTGAGGCAAGAGAATCACTTGAGCCCAAGAGTTTGAGGTTGCTGTGAGCTGTGACACCACAGCACCCTACTGAGGGTGACAACTGAGACTCTGTCTCAAAAATAAAAAAAAAAAAGATGAGGGCAATGGGGTAGAAAGAAGAATGTGAAGGACATCATGTGGATTGGGTATTGGCAATGTGAGAATGAACAGCAGAGGAAAATGTTTTGGAGGGGGGCAGGGTATAATATGTGGTAGATACAGAGAGTGAACAAGAGATGGTAAAGGGAATTATAAGGATTTTTTAGGATTAATAAGTTGAACACATTCCCCCTTTAAGTAGAATAAGGAGAGGGTGGCCACTGTCAAAACCTCTAGTCTTAGGCAGATAAATCAGGCAAGAGAAAGAAATGAAGGGGATCCAAATTGGAAAAAAAGGAAATCAAATTATCTCTGTGTGTTGATGATATGATCTTATAATGAGAAAACCCCCAGGTCCCTCTAAAAGCTCCTAGATATGTAAGTGAATTCAGCAAAGTCTCTATTACACAATTAACATACAAAAGTCAATAGCATTCCTACATACCCATCACAACCAAGCTGAGAACCAAACGAGAACTCAATACCATTTATTAAAAAAAAAAATCCAAAACACTCAAGGAATAAATGTAACCAGAGATGTGAATAAGGAGAGCTGCAAGTCACAGCTGAAAGAAATCACAACCAACACAAACTGATGGAAAAGTATGCTGGGCTCTTGGACCTGAGGAATCAATATTGTAAGAATGACCACACAGCCCAAAGCAATCTTCAGGTTCAACGCAATTCCTATCAAAAATGTCAGTGCCATTTTTCACAGAATTAGACAAAAACAGTTCTAAAATTCATATGGACCCAAAAAGGAGCCTGAACAGCGAAGAAAATCCTAAACAAGAACTAGAAACATCACATTACTTGACTTCAAACTATACTACAAGGCTATAGTAACCCAAACAGCATGGTACTTGCAGAAAGTAGATGCGTAATCAACAGGAACAGAGGACCCAGAACCAACTGATCCTCCACAAAGCAGACAAAAGCATGTGCTGGGAAAGGACACCCTATTTAGTAAATGTTGCTGGTAAAATAGAAAGAAGAATGAAACTGGATCCCTGGCTCTCACCATATACAAAAATTAACTCAAGATAGATTAAAGATTTAAATATGAGAGCGGAAACCCTAAAAATCCTGGAAAACCAGAAACAAACAAACAAAAAAAAAACTCTGGACATTGGCCTATGCAAAGAATTTGTGACCAAGATCCCCAGAGCAAATGCAACACGAATGAAAATAGACAAACAGGACCTAATTAAACCAAAAGCTTCTGCACAGCAAAAGAAATAATCAAAAGAATAGATAGCCTACAGAATGGGAGAACAGACTTACAGACTCTGTCTGTTGTGCCCAGGAATTCCCAAAGACCATGCCATCACGCTAGGCAAATTAACAGAAGAGTTCTTTATTGAAGAGCCGGCTGGCAACTGCCTCAGTATTTCTGAGGGGTTTCTGAGAGCAGCCCCAAGGGCTTAAGGGGTTGATTTTTTAAGGTCTGGTCTGCATTCTGGTTGGCACACAGGCTGTCCAGGTGCATCTGAATAGGAGAGCAAGCAAGCATTGTACAGAAGCAGAATTTTGCGGTTAGTTAGCTATAGGTCACACACCCCCTATGCATCTTAGTTTCATACATCTTTGTCTCCGTATTTTCTCCACCTGGTATTGTTTAAAGGTCAGCCTAGGGACAGTCGGTTCATTTCCCAGGGAGTTAGCCAAGCAAGAAACTGGGAATGAACGAGAAGCAAGAAATCAATTAGTACTTCCTCATTTATCTTAGGATTGAACTAGACTTATTTCATTTCTTTTTTGAAAACTTGCAGTCTGGAAATTTGCCAGGAGTTAACTGGTATTTTTCCATTAGAGTCTAGGCCTGACACTTTTCTGCTTTAGCTCAGGCCCACTTAGGCCTAACATGTCCCACTAAGGACTTGTATCTAGAATTTACAAGGAACTCAGAAAAAAAAAAAAATCCAAACCAACAACCCCATTAAAAAGTGGGCAAATGACAAGAATAGACATTTTTCAAAAGATGATACACAGAAGTCCAACAATCATTTGGGGGGGAAAAGCTCAACATCCCTAATCTCCAGAGAAGTGCAAATTAAAACCACAGGGAGAGACCATCTTATAGCAATGAGAACAGACAGCCAGCATTAAAAAGTCAAAGACCAATATACATTGGTATGGATGCAGTGAACAGGGAATGCAGAGACACTGGGATTGAAAATAAGAACAACTTCCACAAAGAGCAGTATGGAGCTTTTCAAATAACTAAAGGTAGATCTACACTAGATCCCACTACTGGGTATCACCCCCAAGGAAAAGAAACCATTATATCAGAAGGATGCTCACATTTGTAGGTTTATTACAGCACAATTCACAATCACAAAGATATGCAAATAACCTACATGTCCAGTAAATAATGTATGAATAAAGAAAGTAGGGTATATAAACATGGGTTTGTGTACATGTGTATATATTTGTGTACACAGATATACTTTGGAATACAGTGTTAAGAAAGAATGAAATGTCTTTTGCATCAGCTCGAATGCAACTGGAGGCCATTATCCTAAGTTAAGTAATTCAGGAACAGAAAAAATAAATGACACAAGTTGTCACAAGTGGGAGCTAAACGATGGCTATGCAGGACACACAGAGTCATGTCACGGGCATTGGATACACCAAACAGGGAAAGAGGAGGGGGAGGAAAGAGGGATGAGAAATAACTCTTGGGTTACAACGTACGCTACTCCAGTGATGGGTACACTACAAACCCAGACTTCACCTCTGGACAATGCATGCATGTAACTGGAATCAACTTGTACTCTCTAAATCTATCAAACTTTAAAAGACAGAAATAAATAATAGGCTTTCCTCTTTGTAAACATCCTTGAAGGGATACCAGAAATGATTTTATTTGCTCTTACTTGTCTGATGATCTATAATTGAAAACAGAAGTTTGTGGGTCTGGGCTTTTTGTTTTCTGTTTATAGGGAAGCCTATTTGGAGTATATGGCAATTTGGCCTTTTTAGAGAAGAAAAAGACCAAAGAGAACATAATTTCAGTTTCTGTCCTTTACCTATGAAAAGTCAGAGTGGGAAAAGCACGTGCTTGGCAATAGATGAGTGAAGGGCTCTCAATCCCCCGCCTCCCATTCCTCAGCCCTCCTTGAATAAACACCCTCATGTTTTACACCAAGCCCTTGGCAAGGCTGTTGCTGTTACTCTAGAAAGTTAGCTCTCTAAAGAAGACTCCATTCTCATTACTGACACCTAAGGAAAGAACTCATTGTGAAACCTGAGATTCTGCATCCAATCAAAATTCGCAACTTCCCCAATAACCACATGCAAAATTTAGAGTCCAATTTAGAATTATTTATCAGTGGGAGATTATTTATGCATCTAGAGCCATTGACCTTGCTAGTACACAGGAAGGCAAGAACCCTCTAGTCAATCTTCTATCAACCAAGAGGTACTGCCAACCTGCAAGGTTGCAGGGACAGGTGAGGCATGACAGGTGTGATTAGAATTTAGTGAATAGTGACTTACAACAGGTATTTCTACAACAGGTAGAAATATCATCATATCATGGCACATTCTAAGGTAAATCTTACCAACTTATCTTGGAGTTAAATTTGTACACACTGTATGGCTTAGCCTCATGTACCCTAACATACAGACGTTTGTAGATTCTGGGTTCTGACTGATATTCCAGGTCTGTAATAATGGGAACAGTTTCCATTTTAGTAATATTTTGCAGCTTACAGTGTGATTTTATATTGAAATGGAGGCTCTTCAGGGAAAATTCCAAATAAAGCCTGTGAACCTCCTGTCCATCCATATAATGAACTTTCCTTCTTATAAATGTCCTTGTTCTCAGAAATAATAGATTCCGGGAATTATGCTTAAGAAAGGTAAGCACAAAGTCTCTATTCCCTATCTGATAAAATATCTGCATATTTGTACTAGAGAAAATTAGTCAAGTTAAATAATTCTCTGGCTAAAGTTCCATTGGAATCTGTTTCCTTGTCCTATACAAAATTTTACCATCATAAACAGTTTAAGAAATTACAACTATTTCTGTTTGTTTTCTAAACAGAGTTAATAGATTATACATAGATTGTACTGGGACTCCCCAATTTCAGTCATCGGAAACGTAACAACAAAGTTTTTGTGTGTTGGTTTGTTTGAATTTTATTTTCTCTGTGGCTTTCTCTTTCTTAAATTTCAGATTCATATGAGGGTACATAAGATAAGGCGGCATCGTTTGCATCTGTAGGGTAAAGTCTTGAGGAGGCGTGCTATCCAAGGAAGGGTTCTTGGTGAACATACTAATGGTTTTGGAGCCCATCCTCATAGACATGTTTGTTTTGTAAAAGCACAAACACTAGGGCAGCACCTGTGGCTCAAGGAGTAGGGCCCGGCCCCATTTACTGGAGGTGGTGGGTTCAAACCTGGCCCTGGCCAAAAACTAAAAAAAAAAAAAAATTACTCTCCCTTTCCCACCCCACTGAGAAGAAAGAAACCGTGCATCACCCCTGCAGATTGTTTTCTCCAGGGCTAAAGGCAACACTTCTGCTGCTGTTTCCTGCTTCCAATGACTAAGAGGACAATGCCAGCCCTGGGAGTTAGGACTTGCTGAAAATTGAAGTGAAGGTGAACTTCAGGCAGAGGGGAACAGCAATTGGATAGGCAGCGGGGGCCGAGTACACACTTTGGACTAATTCTTATCACTCGGTGTCCTAAAATGTCCAATTCATGGCAATTTATTTATTTATTTTTAATTGAATCATAGCTGTGTACATTAATACTCTCGTGAGATACAGTGTGTTGTTTCTATATACAATTTGAAATACTTTCATCCAACTGGTTAGCATAGCCTTCATGTCATTTTCTTAGTTGTTGTGTTAAGACATTTATATTCTACATTTAGAAAGATTCACATGTACCCTTATAGGATAAATCATAGACATGATCCCAACAATCACCCTCCCTCTACCCCCCACCCCCCGCTCTCCTCCCCTCCCTCTCCCCTTTCCCCGTATTCTTGGGCTAAAATTGGGTTATAGTTGTCCTATGGTAGCTATATATTAGTTTCATACTAGGGTTGAGTACATTGGATATTTTTTCTTCCATTCTTGACATACTTTGCTAAGAAGAATATTTATCAGCTCCATCCATGTAAACATGAAGGAGTTACAGTCTCCATCTTTCTTTATGGCTGCATAGTATTCCATGGTGTACATATACCACAATTTATTGATCCATTCATGTGTCAATTCATGGCAATTTAAAAACTCAAGGCATGGTGTTGTTCGGAGGTATGTGTGTGTGTGTGTGTACATGCACGTGCATGCCTGGTGGGTGGCAGGAAACCAAACGCACGTGCACACATGCAGTATCATTTTTTAACACCATGGAAACAAGAAGTCCCTTTTCCTAATAGAAAATCAACTAAAACACTTTTAGAACAGATTAGAAAAGAAGAAAATCAGAACTTCCTCTGGAAGAAGCCATCTCCCTCCCCTTCAACATCCAACACGGAAGGAACCTCAAATGCCTTTGCAAGATTTTAGTTGCAACTTAGGGTAGTTTATAACATTCTTCATAGCTGAGTTTCTGAAGATCTCTTTCAAGTCAGCCTTCGTTGGGGCTAGTATCATTTAACAGTCAGATCCTTGCAAGAAGATTTTTTTTTTTTTACCTAATCTAGAAAAAAATAAAAACTACCAAATAATATCATTCTTCTAAAATTAACTGGTAAGAAAAAAACAAACACCAGGTAACATCTAAGCAATGAAATTCTCCAAGGAGTACAGCAGACCTCTTTTCAGCTCAGTGAGCTGGCTGGAGGGAGACACAGGAGTCTCCTGGCCTTTTCCTCAACCTCCATCCCAATTATGGGTTGACTTTTGCTGCACCTTAAACTTCAAGGGCATGGAATTTCACGTATAGATGACAAACTTAATTTTATTGAGCCACTATGGACCGAGCCCAGTAATCTGATATTTGCTATGAGGCTACCTGTGTGTGTTTGTTTTGCATATTGATCTTAAACTGGGAAGTCCCCAAGGAAAAGAAGAAAGTGTACAATTATACCTTAAATACACAAGCTTGACCCTGACCAAGAGACTTGTATAGTTCTGTCTCAACTTTAGGTCCTATTTATATAATCTGAAAGTCAAAATTGCCATCGGACTTACTAATTTTTAATAGCATAGTGAAATACATACGCATCTAGACCTTTACTTTTTTGTGTGTGTGTGTGTGTGTGTACATATATATATATATATATATTTTTTTTTTTTTTTTTTTTTTTTGGTAAGACAGAGCCTTCTATCACCCTGGGTAGAGGGCACTGGTATCATCACAGCTCACAGCAAACTCAAGCTGCTGGGCTCAAATGATCTTCTTGCCTCAGGCTCCCTAATAGCTGGGACTACAGGTGTCCACCACAATGCCCAGCTAATTTTTCAATTTTTAGTAGAGATGGGGTCTTGCTCTTGCTCAGGCTGGTCTTAAACTCCTGAGCTCAAGTGGTCTGCTTGCCTCAGCTTCCCGAAGTGCTAGGATTACAGGTGTGAGTCTCCTTGCTCAGCTTTTTTTTTTTTTTGTATGTTTAATCTAGATTATTGCCACTCCAAGTATATTCCATGATACCCACATCCACCTAGGAGCATATGAGAAATGCTTAAAGGTTGATCCCCAAATCTGTTGAATCAAAATCTGCACTTTCAACAAGTTCTCCATGGGATCCCCACACACATTAATGTCTAAGAAGCAGTGTTCTAAATGACTCACTCATTTTTTCATTTATTCAACATTTATTGACCACCCACACTGTTCTCAGATACCCTTGAGACATACTCAAACAGGGACAAGACTAATATTTTCAAGTTTTCCACTTGAAGAAGTGAAATAACTTCCAACTTTATGGCAAAACAACCAGAGAGAAAATGAAAAATCCTTCCACTTGGCATTCTGTGTACACAGAATCACTCACATGAGATTTTAATTTAAAAAGGTACTTTGTTATCCACTAGTTTCTGGAGACCCTTATCAGTACTTTATCCAAAAGATAAAGAAGAGTCTTTTTAATAAAAACTGAATGCCCATGGGCCAACCCTAGTGCTTGTTTAAAAGGTAATGTTTTCTGGAGAGAAAGGGGAAAGACTGGAAAGAATCAGAATGATTGTAAATTAGCTATTTAACAAGCCTGGGGGTAATTACTACACCCTCTGGAATAGTGATTTTTCAACTGGTGTGCCAGGAGAGGATTTTAGGTGAGCTGCAAAAATTTTTAAGGACCATTAATTAAATTATTTTCAGAAGAAGTTCAAAGCACAGTAAGCATATTCTTTTTTTCCCACTCTTTGTTTTGTTAATCAACATAATTTAAGTGTGCCCCTGAAATTGAACTATAGGTTCAAGTGTGCCATGAGATAAAAAAAGGTTGAGAAACATTGCTCTAAAAACTTGTTCCTGAAAGTGGAGACCACAAAGGGGCAGCTTTGTGTCAGCTTGTTAGAAATGAAACTTTCAGATCCCACATTTATCGACCACCCACCCCAGACCTAATGAATCAGAATTTGCATTTAACGCAGACCCCCAAGTAGGTCTGCTGCACATGCGTGTTTGAGACCCGAGTATGCAAACACTTCCTTATGTTACTACATAAAAAATGAAATTATATTCCCTGATTTGGGGGGTGACCAACCCTTCTGGTTTTCCCAAGACTGAGGTGTTGGTAGGATGCTGGATTTTAGACAGTGAGTGATAAAACTGGGACAATCCCAGACCAACAGGGAGGGTTAGACACGCTGCCTCCACCAGCAGCATGCTACAACGTGGGCCTCCAAATACTACCTGCCTCCTTCTCTACCTCTCCCACCCCAAGAAGGCACTGGAATAAACTCATTTTTGTTCTTCCTAAGTAAAAGACCCTCCTTACATCCCCTGGTACGCCAAATGACCATTTAAAGAGAAACCTGAGATATTAAGCACAAGAATTATTTTCTTTCTCCTCTTTAAACCTCTACAGAAAAGCAAAGTCATCAGTTCAAACTGCAGATTGAATTACAGTCCCCAAAGCACGCTAGGAAACACAATCTAATCACAGATGCTCAATAAAGTATGGTGCTACTAAATCTACTTTACTTTTACTCCATTTGTTCTGTTTATCATGGGTTATTTTCATTATCTTGGGCATATAAATATTTTAGATCACATATACAATTTAATTAGTGAAAAGGACAAAATTAGGGCCAAAATAGCACATTTGTTCTCACCAGAGAGAGGAAAGGCAGTCTCTAGTCAAGGAAGAACAGATAGATGTGTTTTGAATGGAGATAGCTCTTACCTTGGTTCGCAGGGCTGCAGCTAGAACTAGGGGTGTTATCTGGACCTCCTATTTAAGCATCAGGGGTCTGGAGTTGTCACTGCTTCAGAATTAAGCAAAGTTTCAGCTCCCTGCCATTCTGAATTAAGCAAGACCGGGGCTCTTTGTCTCTCCCTCTCTACTAAACAGGACCACCTGATGAGAGCCTCCCTCCCCTTGTTTTCTCAGAATGATTTTCACCTTTGCCCAAGTTCCTCCATTCTCAAACTCCAACCTTTCAGGGTGTTTACCAAAAGTCAAGTTCCCAAGTGCAATCCACAGAGATTCAGGAATGTGAAGAAGGATCTAGGGACTTTTCTCTGGGGAAAAAATAGCACCCCTACCTATTGTCAGGCGCCTCTAGTTCTTACTAGGCAGGTGATCAGAGAAAGGACCAGAGAAGCCTTACACTGATGCTGCTGATCTTAACAAGGATAACAGTCATCATCATCTCCACAGAAAATCAAGGACCTTTACTAATGTCAACCAACTACCAGTTGGTAGAAATGGGACTGAAATTCAAAAAGAGTTGTTCTAGAGCTCATGATTATACACAAGATCTTATGTTACTTCTCTCTTTCTTTTTTTCAATTAAATGATAGCTGTATACATTAAAGCAAACATGGGGTATAGTGTAGTGTTTTCATATACAATTTGAAATATTTTCATCAAACATTATGTTACTTCTCATGCCCTGATTTGAGCATTTAAACTTCCTGAAGTCAGGTGTGGTGGACCCAAGTGCCAACACAGTTCAGAAACATCAGAACGTCTGTGTGTATAGATAGGATGGTCTAATTCACTCACCAATTTCTAAGTCTTTCCCAGGACCAAGAATGGTGCTTACAGGGACCAGATGGCTGTAATTCATGCTGTTGTTTTATGTTTTTCTTTCATGGAAATGCTCTTCTTACCTTACTGTAATACAATGTATGTCTTGTGAATTGTGCCAGGAGAACCTGAAATTGGGAACACACTTGGCTTGTGTTGAGCAAAACATCATATGTTATATGCATGTAACACTTTCACCTCCCTGCTGTCTGGCATCACAGCTTCTCTCTCTC
>CAUYQV010120740.1:0-12642 GCA_963574575.1 Galagoides demidoff
ATGTTTTGATATAATGACTAAGCAAATGACATGAAATTTATGTTAACCAGCTTGATGAAAGTATTTCAAATTGTATATGAAAACAGCACAATGTACCCCATGTTTGCATTAATGTATACAGCTATCAATTAATAAAAAAAACAAAATACTGAATAATAGGATGAAACAATTTTAAAACACTACCAGTAACTAATGTAAATACATTTGCTTTGATCTAAGTCTAGAACAATACCTGACTGATAGTAAGCACTCCATGAATTACTATTGAGTGCATAAGTGGATTTATAAATGAATGAACAAATACTTTGTGGGAGAAGAAAAAAAACCCAACCCAAAATATTTAGTTCTTTTTTGTTGTTGTTGTTGAGATATAGTCTCACCTTGTTGCCCTCAGTAGAGTACTATCGCGTCGCAGCTCGCAGCAACCTCCAACTCCTGGGCTTAGGTGATTCTCTTGCCTCAGCTTCCTGAATAGCTGGGACTACAGGCACCTGCCACAATGCTCAGTTGGAAATATTTAGTTCTTTGATCAACAAATTCCAGATTGAAGGTACTGTGTCCATGATTATTAATATTATTTGTGTTCTTGAAATATATTAGCATCCAAAATAAATTCTATGAATTCCATTTCTAACATAAGAATTAAATTTTATTTGACTATATATAAAAATTAATTCTTTGTGGCTAAAATATTTAGCATTAAATATTTTATTTATGTACATTTAAATCAACTTCAGCATATAAGCAAAAGAGATTAAGATGTAGAGTTATTTGTCTCTCATGGAAACATATGTATTGGTGTGTGAATTATTCTTTCTAAGATTTTCATGTTATCCATGTTATAGTTTGTAGTTTCAATCTAATGTTCTTCAACTCTATGATTTTATTCTAAGGACAAAGGCTCACTCACAATCACTTTGGTAGAAGATCTGATGGTTTCTCATAAAGTTAAATATGAACCTACCATATAGAATTTTACTCTTGGGAACTTACTCAAGGAACATAAAAATAACATGTTTCCAAAAAGATATTTATAGGAGTGTTAGAGCATCTTTCTTCATGATAGAAGATACCAGAAACATCCCAGGTGTCCATCAACAGGAAGGGGAAACATAATATTACTCAGGAATAAAAAGTTATGAACTATTGTTACACTAAAACCCATGGACGAACGTCAAAAACATGCAGAGAAAAAGAAACCATACATAGGGTCTGGGGGAAGGGATTCATTATAAACAAGCATAGGAAAAGTTTCTGGAATAACGTTCTAATGTCTGATAGGGGTTTGCGTTATGAACAAGAACATACATTTGTCAAAATTGACCTAATGATACACTGAAGAGTTGAGTATTTTATTCTTTGTGAATTTTACCTAAAAAAAAAAAAAAAAAGATTTGCAAGCAAATATGGAACTCTGTAATATGCAAACTACAGTGTTTAGGGGTATAGTGGGCTGCTATCTGCATCTTTGAAATGTATCGAAGAATGAACTGAGAAGATGGGATTGATAGGTTTTTAATAAACAGGTATAGTAAAATGTAAACAATAGAATTTAGGTGGCAGTAATACAGGTGTAATTTTTTTCAGCTCTTCTGTAGTTTGAAATCGTCATAATGAAATGCAAGGAAAAAATTAAAAGCATTTTCATAGCCCATGCTTCCCTTTTCTAATTAACATTCACAGAGGGATTGCTTAAAAATTACTTTAAAAATATTTTATTTCCATAGAAACCAAAAAGATTTGCATAATTTTATTTCATCATAACTTTTATTCAATTTAGTATTTTTGTTTATTAAGATTGGTTCTATTTGTGTTATGCTTTTCTGTTTTCTGATTTTTTAATTATAATTGGGCAATGAACTTTGATTTTTGTAATCATGACAAATTTTATACGCACACTGCATTACAAAATTCCTTGGTATAGTTGATTCATTAGCCAGAGAATGAGGACCTGATAGATTTTAATTTGAACACTTGCTTGAAGTCACTGAAGTTAATTTATGTGAAACAATGGTAAAATGATAAATTTGTAGGTGAAGTTTTCTCTTTTTGAAGTTCCACTAACCAGAACATATAATAATCTAGATTTAAGATTAATTCACCTTTCTATTATGGTAGTAATTGTGTACAGACATATAGTTTTATTCAGGATGTTTTCTGAGGTAATTGCATGGTTGAGCCAATCTCTAAACCATTCAGGTGCATGACAATCCCGATATTCCTTAAAAGGATTTTCAGGCACCACATGATGTTGAAATGTTGAAGGTCAGCATGTCACAAGCTCATGTTATTGTCAACATTTTGTGACTGTTTAGAAGGTCTTTCAAAGGAAATTAGCTTAGGAAGATTTTTTTGTTTTCTTTTGTTCTGTTTCGTTCTTTTGATTCATTGTTAGTTAAAAAAGACTTGCCAAGAAGCAACTTGGATGGAACTGTGGACTACTATCCTAAGCGAAGTATCTCAGGAATGAAAAAACAAGCCCTCCATGTGCTCTTAAATAATTGGGAGCTCTGAATTACGGTATTGAGTCTTTGATTTGAGCCTCAGCTTTAACTGTTGTTGGCATAGATGAAAGCTACTGATTTGTCTCTGTTGATTTCATATCCTGAGACTTTGTTGTAATTATTTATTAATTCCAAAAGACTCTTGGCTGAGTTCTTGGAGTTTTCCTAGATATAAGATCATGTCATCAGAAAAAAGTGATAGTTTGACCTCATCTGTTCTTATTTAGGTTCTTATTTAGAACCTTTAGATTTAGGTTCTATAAGATACCTCATTTGTATCTTATTTAGATAGTTTGACCTCATCTGTTCTCATGTTTCTCTTGTTTGACTGCTCGTACTTCTAGCACTGTGTTGGACAGTAGTGGTGACAGTGGACGTCCTTATCTGCTTCTAGTTCTAAGCGGAATTGCTTTCAATTTTCTCTATTCAATATGATGATGTTGCTTATTTATAGAGTGTCCCATCTCATTATTCTTAGTAAAGCATCACAAGAATGGAGAAGCAAGAATCCTATGTGCTCAATTCTGTATGAGGACAAGTGATGACCTAGTACGCTGTGGGGGGAGGTGCTAGAAGGGAGGTACAGAAAAAGGGAAGGAGGGAAAGAGGTGGGGGGATCACAAAGTGTGACACACCTCTTGGGGATGGGACATAATTATAAGAGGTACTTTATCTAACAAATACAATCAGTGCAACCTGGTTCTTTGTACCCTTAATGAATCCCCAACAATAAAAATAAATAAATAAATAAATAAATGCAAAGAGTGTCCCTTCTATGCTTATTTTCTTAAGTGTTCTATTAGAAAAGAAGTACCAAATTTTGTCAAATGCTTTTTCTTCATCTATTAGGAGGATCATATGGTCTTTGTTTTTACTACTTTTATGTGGTCAATTATGTCTTTAGATTTGTGTATGTTGAACCAGCTTTACATCCCTGGGATGAAGTCAGTCTGGTTGTGACGAGTAATTTTTTTTGATGTGCAGTTGAATTTTGTTTACTAAGATTTTATTAAGCATCTTTGCATCTATTTTCATAAAAGGTATTGGTCTGTAGTTTTCTTTTTTTGTTCTTTCCTGGTTTGGGTATCAGAGTGACCGACATTGTTAAAATGGCTATACTACCCAAAGTGATTTACAGATTAAATGCAATCCTCATCAAAATACCAATGTCATAGTTTGGATATCTTGAAAAAAATAGTCCTATGTTGGAAACACGGGAGACCCTAAGTAATCAATGCAATCCTAAGAAATAACAATGAATCAGTTTACTAGACTTCAGGTTATTACAAGGCTGTGGAGATCAAATCAGCATGATATTGGCATAAAAATAGAGACATAGGCCTTTGGAACAGAACAGAGAATCTAGAAATGAAACCATCCTTTTATGGCCATATGATTCTTGACAAAGCAAACAAAAACATACACTGGGAAAAAGAATCCCTATTCAATAAACAGAATACTGGTTTGGGGTATTCTGTTATAGCAGCAGCAGAAAATGGACCAAGTCAATATTAGTATAAATATCACTGACAATGGTTGGTGGAATAAAAAGTGTTTACACACTTGGCTATTTAAGAAATCACCTCAGTCCCCATTATCTGAGGAGACTCTATGAAATTTGGGGAGTAGAAGATGTGAGAAGATAAAAGGAAGAAAGATGGGATATCTCCATGAAACAGACAGAATTTATCAAGCTTTTCTTCATATGTCAGGTATAGGCCAACTTCCAAATATTGTTTATACGACTGACGTAAGCTTGTGACAATCTCAAGATTTTTGTTTCTTTCTTCTGATATAAAAATATGTGAACAATGATGCATTGTGAGGTGAAGACCCATGATTATAATAATTCTTCATCAACTATCTTATTTTATTTATGGTCATAGGGATGCCAGTTTCACCTCAGCCTTACTGCTCATGTGTTCCATGCAATCATCTCTCTATGGGAAGCCCATCACTCCTCTGTGGGAAGATTAGGTAGCCAGTATTTACATGGAAACTTTTCTGTCTGATTTCTCACGATTGGTGATAATATTATGCAGCCTTTTAAACCCATTTATGTATTTTAGATTTCCCTAAAGCTATTTGGAGAATATTAAATATTTATTTTATTGCATTATTACACAGCTAAAAGAGCACATTATACTTTAGAGGCAGTAAATATTAGCATATGACTCTGGAATTTCTTCCTTTATATATTAAAATATCCGATTTTCCTTGATATTCTGTGGGAGAGTTAGCCACAGAAAGGTACAAAAACAAGGCACATTACAGTGACTTTATATGACCCTTCACATAAAAATTTAGAGCCAGATACATTGGGAGAAATTTTAGGACCAAAATACAAAAAAAATAAATAAGTAAAATAAAAGAAATTGGGTGGTGCCTGTGGCTCAAAAGAGTAGGGCGCTGGCTCCATATGCCGGAGGTGGCAGGTTCAAACCCAGCCCTGGCCAAAAAATGCAAAATAAATAAATAAATAAATAAATAAAAATATATGTATATATAAGAAATCTAACATCAATAATTATGGTGTGTGACAATATTTTGCGTTATATTTATACTTAGTTTATCTTAATGGGCTATTTTAGTGAACTTTTGAATGTAACTGTACTGTTAGTTTAATAGAGTTGTTATATCTGTGGTCATAATTATGGGGAAAAATGGAAGGAAAGTGAACATAATTGTGTAAAAATGATGTCACAACTGAAGAAAAATTCCACTTATCATTTCACGTGCATATTCCACTATAGCTGTTCAGACTCAGTGTTCAGTAGATGTCTTTGAATAGGTAAAAGCAAGACTAAATTGATCAACAGATACTCATATCCTCATGCAAGGAAACAGCTAGTCCTCCTTAGAGTCTTATTTTTACCTGTTATCTTATTATCCTTCATTAGACTATGTCTATTTTCCACTGAAATTTTAGCATGGAGGGACCATATTTACTATTAAAAATAATGAGCTAGGAAACCATGCAAATACCAGGGAAATGAAGTTCGGCTTCACAACTGCCATACTATTTTTCACTTTAAAAGCCACTTTGGTAAAATTTCTTAAAACTTTTAAATTATAAATGAGACTGACAGATACAGCAGTGTAAGGGGAGATCTATCATTCTATAAATACATATTTTTCTTTACATACATGTGCTATATAAATAATGCAAGGCTTATATTTCAAATAAAGCCCATTAAATGTGGTATTTTACTGGTCATGTCTTGAAACTCTTTTCTTCTCTTTTATCCTTCTTATCACATCCTCACGTCCAACAGGGCCTGAGAGCTGGTTAATGTGAAATACTTCATTATTGTTACCTCTAACGATGAACTCAGTTTTTCATCTCATAACCGTACATACAATTCTCAATGTTTTAGATACTGAATATTCATAATTTGCAATCAATGGCCATGCAATTTTTAAACATTCTTTGTGTTTTTCCTCCATCTTTTGTTCGTTCTAGTCTCAATTCTGTTCTTTCTTTAATATGTCTTCAGGATTTCTCTTCTTTAATTCTATCGTTTGTTTATAAAACCTTTCCTCTTTGTAGTCCCTCCTCTTCTGCCTTTAAGAGCTACAGCTTTTGCTCTTCAATTTGACAAATATTTACTAATTTTTCTTTCCACTTTCAGCTGTTCCCCTAGTTCTTCTTTCTGCTTAACCATGAACTGTCTCAAATTCTTTTCAAGTCACCTCCTGAAAGTCTACTTTTGTTTCTGTTTGTAAATGGAAAATCCAGTGTCCTTTCCTTAACGTCTTTCTTGGTCATTATCTTTTTCTTGATCATTCTGTTTTACACCATTGAAGTGCCTTAGTCTTTAGGTCTTTCCTTTGATTTTTTTGATAGTACTTTCTTCTAATTTATTACCTGCCTCTTTAATAACCACTTAATCTTCTGCCTCTTTGATCACCCTTTTCTCACCTAACACTAAATTGGTGTTTTCAATGTGTATATTACTACTCATTTTCTATGTATCCTAAACTTGAAGAATTTGATTAAAATTGCTACCATTTATTTAAAATTTTCCTTTCTATTTACATAAGCTCATTTTTAAAAGGTAGCCTTATAGCACGATGGTAAATGGATACCTTAGCATTTTCCAAAAATAGATGGCAACTATATGAGTTCGCTAAGGCTGCCATAACAAAATATCATACATAGACTGAGTGGCTTAAAACAATGGATACTTATTTTTTCACAATTTTGGAGGCTAGAAGTTCAAGATCAAGGTCTTGGTAGGTTTGGTTCTTTTTGAAGCGACTCTCCTGGGGTTCCGATGGCCTCCTCTTGCTGTATCTTCACATGGGTGTGTCTGTAAGTGCCCATCACTACTGTTTCTTTTTGTGTTCAAATTCCCCTTTTTACAAGGATATGAGTCAGACTGCACTACAATATAACATAATGTTGCTTTAACTTAATCACCCCTTTAAAGTCCTGCCTCTTCCAGTATTCTGAAATACTGACAGTTATTATTTCTATACCTGGATTGTGAGAAGAGACAACTCAGTCAAATTCTACATCGATATAGTCCATTCCCTGTGATACACAATTTTAGTGTCAACTTGACTAGTTTAAGGAATTAATTAAATCTAATTTCATTTACATACATGTACACATTTACAATCTTTTCTACTTTATTATATATATAAATATAATATCAATATGATATTAATGTTCTCAAAAAAGAATATACCCTGAGAGAAATAAAACATTTTTAAGGCTAAACTGTCACTGTGAAATTTCAAATCATCTCATCTAGGGAGAAAATCTGGAAATAATTATAGAAGTAATTTACTGAACATCTCAGATTTTATAACATCAGATGAATGAAAGATGGATGACTATATATATAATCAAGATGAATACGAGTAAGTTAATACAAACACAGAGAAACAGTATCTAGAAGGGAAACCTCCAAAATAAATTACAAAACCTACTCAGTTATTCAATTGAGAAGAATTTAAATCTGATTGTATATTATAAATACATATATACAGGGTGGCCATAAAGTTCATGTGCAATATAAAATAGTGTAGAATTTAAAATTGTACACAAACTTTGTGGCCACCCTGTATATGTGCACATACATAATTAAGGCTATCTATCTATCTATACGCAATTATGGATAGATTACTGCTGATTCCTATCTTTCCCTAGGAGATCACTAGTGAGACATCATGCTTGTTTTGATTCTAATTTCATCTTCAAGAAGAACACTGTTAAAACTGGAAAGAATAGAAAGAACACCATAGATAGTAATTTGGTTGACAATGTAGTAAGAAGCACTCAGTTTAGAGGAGTTTGTGATTGCAAACTTAGACAAGGGAGAGGAAAAGAGCATAGCAACACTAATTCACTAATTATAATGTTAATAAATTATATACAATTCCCACGTTATTGTTGATGACTATGCTCATTCATCAAGTGTAGTTAACTGAACTTGGTGATCCTATCTATGTAACTCTCTTTTGCCTGTGCCACAACTTCTGGGAAGGAGTTGAAGAAAGGAAAAAAGATTCACCTGAAACAGAATGTGTATGTAAAACCAAGACTCTCCCATATAACTGTTATTGAGAGCACTTACAGTTATGAAGGTCGTGAAGTTAGCCTACAGTGGGCATCTAAGTTTAGATACAGTATTCAAAGGCTAAAAGATCAGAGTAAGAAAAATCTAGTAGAAGCCAAATGGGAATGGTGTAAAAAAAAAAAAGGAATACTGAGTAGTCAGAAAACAGTTTATTTTAGTTTTTCATTCATAAACTCGTATACTGGCACATAGGGAGCACCCAAAAGACTTGTCAAACAAAATCGATGATGAATGAATACTTACTTCATGTTTGGGAAATTTATCAATGATATATTCTAAGTCACCCATTTGGACTAGAATCTAGTACTTTTCAACTACCTTAAGAAATTTAAAAAATTTGTTCAGACTCAGTTAAGCTGCCATTCTTTTTGTGAAGAAAGGAAAGGGAAATAGAAGACTTTAAATGATCAAACTTCATATCAAAAGGAAGAATGTGAATTTCAGAAAGGATCCATGGGTAAGATTGAGTTTCATATTTGGATGAACAGTAGAAAGCATTGTCAACTATACGATTTATCACAATATGGAAAGTTGGAGCCATCAATTTGATGATAACTCCTGCTAACCCACAGTCATAAGGTAGATCAAGGGAAGAGACATAGAAGAGCTGATTCTGATTTTAACAAAGCATTTGTGGTCTTCATGTAAAAGGAGAGGTGATGACCTAACCAGGAGTTGGAAAATCACAGCTTGTAGGCCATATCTAACCCACAGTCTGCTTTTGTACAATCTGCGAGCTATGAGTGATTTTTCTTACATACTTAAAGATTTGTTTAAAATGATAAAGAAATAAAGATATATGACAGAGGCCCTATACAACATACCAAGCTTACTATATTTACTATTTGGTCCTTTATAGAAAAGTTTTCTGACTCATGACCTCCTTCACCACTTCAAAAGTATTTTCTAAGTCCAATAAGCTAAGTTTCTAAAGTACAGGATCCTTGATATGATTGCAGAATTGCCAGGTATATCAAATAAAATACATAGTACCCATTTAATTTTGAGTCTTGGATAAACAAAAAAAAATTTCTTAGAATAATATGCCCCATGCAATATTTGGGAAGTACTTATACTAAAAAGTTATTCGTTGTTTTTCTGAAATTTATATTTTTTCCTTTTAAAAACTTATATCAATATATGAGGTTCAAGTGCAATTTTGTTTATGTGCAGTGGTCAATTCAAGGTTTTTAGGGTATCTGTTACCCAAATAATGTACTGTGGAAGGATAAGTAATGTCTTATCCTTCCTCCCTTCGGCCCCTTACAAGTCTTCACTGTCTGTTGCTTCTCTCTCTGCGTCTAAGCGTATATGATTTTTAGCACCCGTTTGTGAGACCATGCAATATTTGTCTTTCTGTGCCTCACTTTTTTTTTCACTTAAGATAATGACTTCCAATTCCATCCATGTTGCTGAAAAAAGCATGATTTCATTCTTTTTATGGCTGAGTAACATTCCATGGGGTGTATGTGTGTGTTACATTTTCTCTATCCAAGTATCTGTTGATGGACACTGGGTTGATTCCCTATCTTTGCTGTTATGAATAGTGCTGTGATAAACATAGGTCCAGGTATTTCTCTGATACATTTATCTCTTTTCCTTGGGGTAGAAACTCTAATAGTGGGGATTTCTGGATTGAATAATAGTTCCATTTTTAGTTCTTTGTGAAATCTCGGTACCATTTTCCATAGACATTGTACTAATTTACACTCCTACACAAAATGTGCAAATGTCCCCTTCCCCTGAAGCCTCACCAATATCTTTCATTTTTTTATCTTTTAGTAATAGCCATTCCCTCCTCATCCTCCTGAGTAGGTGGCACTGCAGATGCTCACCATAGCTCCCTGCAGCTTCTGAAATTTAAACCTTACTGGGAATCTTATATTTTATCTGGCAACTCTACGATTGTATATGTGACTGTTCTGGTATATTTTGTAATTTTGTATTTATATCAGGTTGAACAATTTTCCCAAAGGGCACTAATGAGCAAATCACCTAAGCTTAGGTCTAGAGGGAGTATTTAATGAGAAGGTCGTAGTTCTTTGTCTTTGAATCCATTTAACCTATGTTTACATTGATGCATTGAATAAAGATGAGCTTATGCTTATATTAACCACATGAGAGGTGGCATAAATCGCTGGAGAGACAGCAGCAAAAGGATTATCTTAAACTTCATATGGTAACAATTGATAGTGAAAGACAAGGAAAGGACTAAACAATGAATGACGTATATCTGGGCCTGGAGATCATTATTTTCTTCCCTAAAGCAAGGGTGATCTATGTTATTTATCCCATCACAACTATGTAGAAAAGAGTTATTTTTTTGGAGTGTGTTTTGCAAAGTCTGTTTATGCTAAGAAAGAGCCCCTTTCTAAAGTGTGGAATATGTAAAATAGTTTTGGAAGAGCATAAGTGAACAGATTATCTAGGTCATTACAAGCTGTACGGAGAGAGTCTCTACTTTAAAGATAGATGAAAATGAGTTCACTAGCAGAGACTTTGCGAAGGCCCTGGAAATATATACTACTTCAAAACAAAGTCAACAGTGTGATGTGAGAAAGTGTGGTTCAGAATACAAAATAGATTAGCATGATATGGGTAAGACAAATATTATACTTTAAAATTAATACAAAGCATGGTTATATTTACTAAATGTGATAAAAACCTCTAAACATATAAAGTGAATAGAGTTTACATGAGGGTCACAATTGCCATTAAATTTCCTAGCTTTAAATTGAAAAGTAGAAGTGTAACACTCTGACCCATAGATTTATGAGGCATTAATGTGGGGTGTTAATGTCTTAAAATATATAAATAGTGAAACATTGTAGGGCATCTTTAAAAGACAGCATTTCAAATGATCCAAGTGTAAATTAATATAATGTATGTGAATTCCATCTTTTTTTATAATACAAATGGGCTTAAATGAAGAAAACATTGCTTTAGTATAAAGAGAAATTCTATACAGATATGCTTTGGGCTTTTAAACATATGTTCAAACATCTGAACAATGGTACGGTTGATTTCACAAACTCTAATTGTGTCCAGAGTCATACATTAATCATTTTTAGCAATTCTCAGTGTTAGCCATTTTCAAGTGATTACACTGTAATCCTTTTGGATATTCAAATAATGCCCTTTTATAACTCCACAAAAAGTGAATTATAAATCAACTTAACATGAAAATGTGTACAGTTCTCAAGTTTCAATCAAGAAAGGCAACAGCAATACAAAATAAACTCGTGTGTAAGAAAGAAAATTTACCATGGCTTTTGTGTTCTTTTTGTCTTTTTGTTTTACTTTTTATTTCCACAAATGTTAACTGTGTACAGGTTCTGTCTAGAACACACTTTTGACATTAAACATACTAATTTGAATAATAGAACTAATCACAAGTGACTCTTTTGCATTTTATGATAAGCTATGTGACCGATGTACTTCACTTCAGAATCCATGGCTATAGGGCTATTAGATTCATTCTTAAACCCGGTGTTAAATGAGGTGAAATGAAAAAGTGGAAAAAAACAAACTAACTTTGATACTTAAAAGCTTAAACCCTAGAAAATGTCAGTGTTATTTTCTGGAGTCATTAAAGTGCATCTTTGTACAGTCCTCAATTCCATTCTTCTTTTCTGGCAGCAGAGAGAAAGAGAACTACACAGTTGGTCATGACAATGCACCTTGCATAGAATGTACTTCCACCTAACCCGGAGCATGCATAAATTAAACATACATTACTATTGCCACAGGTAAAATACGTAGGAAAGTGAATATGACAATAAAATACCATAGGAGGGGGGTGGAGCCAAGATGGTGGACTGCAGCCAGCTTTTTACAGAAGCTCCTGTCCAGAAGGAGGCTTAAAGGACAAAGTTTAGCAAAGGAACTGATGGTTTGGAGCGGAGCCGAGAGAGAAGATTGAAGAGTGCACTTCAACCTTCCTGAGGTGAGCTGAGACCCTAAAAATACAATTAAAAGGTACAAAATCCACCACCAAGCGGAATTACGGTATCAGACCTCAGACTATACTATAAATCGATAGTGATCAAAACAGCATGGTACTGGCACAAAAACAGAGAGGTAGATGTATGGAACAGAATAGAGAGCTAAGAGATGAATCCAGCTACCTACTGTTATCTGATCTTTGACAAGCCAATTAAAAATATTGAGTGGGGAAAAGATTCCCTATTTAACAAATGGTTCTGGGCTAACTGGATGGTGACCTGTAGAAGACTGAAACTAGACCCACTCCTTTCACCATTAACTAAGATAGACTCTACTGGATTAAAGATTTAAACTTAAGACATGAAACTATGAAAATACTAGAAGAAAGTGTAGGGAAAAGAATTGAGGAAATCGGCTTGGGCGAAAATTTTATGAGGAGGACCCCTTGGGCAATTGAAGCAATGTCAAAAATGCACGTCTGGGACCAGATCAAACTTAAAAGTTTCTGTACAGCCAACAACACAGTAAATAAAGTGGGTAGACAGCCTTCAGAATGGGAGAAGATATTTGCTGGTTATGTCTCTGACAAAGGTTTAATAACCAGA
>CAUYQV010120744.1:0-24690 GCA_963574575.1 Galagoides demidoff
ATGTACATCAATGCAATTCTGGGGTACAGTGTGGCGTTTTCATATACAATTTGAAATATTTTCATCAAACTGGTTAATATAGCCTTCATGTCATTTTCTTAGTTATTGTGTTAAGACATTTATATTCTACATTTAGAAAGAGTCGCTGCGATTGCCTTTGCTTCCTGGTTCCTCATCACGTCAAGCATCCCTGAGAACTTGCAAACGATTCCCCGATAGCGCAGGAGAGCACAGTCCCTCACACCCGGAGAGCCCATGCCTTTGCTGCTCTCCTCCTCATCTGGCGTGGTCAGGTGGGTTCTTTGCCTCCTTCGCTTCATCTCTCTCTAGGTTCTGTAACCTGTAGAGAGAGCTGGTGGCCAGTGATGGTTCTTGGACCTACCTTCCCCACCGAAAATGACACACACCCTCTCTCACACACAGATATACACCTTCTTACACACCCACACTGCCCCCTACACACACACACACATGCTCACACATTTAGGCCAACACATTCAGGGGTTCACAAAGCTCCTGGCTCCATTTTGGGAACCTTTGCCATACAAGATTTCCCTCCTGTATCGGAAAGGGGTTTGGCGGTGTACCCCGAGACGAGACCAGGAGAGGGTCAGGACAAGTTTAATGAAAGGGGACTGAGACCCACCTGGGCAAAGGTGGCAGCTGCAATGAGGACGGTTGGAGGCTTGTCTTTATACTGGCTGTAGGGGGATGAAGAGTCCACGGGTTGCTGGAAGGTCTTGGCAGGCTAGGTTCTTTTAGGGGGACTCCTAGGGCAGGGCCAGGTAGGCCTTTTGTTCTGAGAGGGGAGCAGAGAAAAGGGTCTAGGTCCCTGACAGTAACTCTCACACCTATGAAGACATAGCTCACTCCCTTTCTATGTTCAATCCTTCCTGTCCCACCTGTCTCACCATTTCTGATGGAAACACCTTGCCCTTTCCCGCAGTGAACCCTCTGGGACATCCGAATCTTGTTCACCATCCAAAGCCAGACTCACGTGTTACCATCTCTGGGAAGTCAATCCCTACTCGGAGAGAATTAAATTTTCTCTTTTAATCTCTTAGACCATTGTTCTAAATTTTTTGCATATGTAAAAATGAAGGGCAAATTTCTCCTTTGCCCTCGGAAGTTTGCTGAAAAATCAACTCCCCAGTGGCAGAGTAATTGGAGAAAAGCCATACACAGGTGTTTGATCATCTGGAGCCTTCAGAATGGTGAACCAGTCTCCGGAGGGGGTGCGGAAGCTTCTGTGCCCTCTTGAGGTTGCAGAAAGAATGGGGGCTTGGATCTCGGGAAAACAAGATATGGGAAGGGGGAGAGGATGAATTTGGTTGGGGGCAGTAACTGATTACTAGGGAGAATTCACTGGGCTTCAAGAACATACCAGGTCTGGGACAAAGGCTCTTGGGCCCACAGAGCACACAGTGGAGATTATCAAAAGGCTGCCCAGGTTGCAAGACTTCAGTCTTCCTTCCTGCAAAATGGGTTTAGTTAATGAAAACTCGGGGAAGGGGCCAGAGATAATTGGTTTTTTCCTTGGTAGGTCTGGATTAGCTTTAGCCTATGCTCTGGGCGGAGAGGCAGAAATCAAGGGACAAGGGGCAGGGAGGAAAAATAACTGTTCTCCTTGGTGGGTTGATTGGTCTTTACATAGATTGAGAAAAAGTCTCTTCTAGCATCTGTTAATTTCTGGAGGACTTTAACTCATAACACCAGGAGCTACACGTGGGGGTTCATCACATAAACTATTTCAGACTTCCTACGCTTCCTAACTGCCTAGGCGTGTAACTTCTTAGGGAAAGCATTCATGTCCAGTTTAGTTTTACAGCTTCTCTAGTAACAGGGGAGGCCCGTACCTAAAGTCTGCGATGGCGGAAGACGTGGTTTAATTTCTCACTCTAGACCCTCCTCCGTGGCCGTGAGCAAGACAGCTAACCCTCCTGAACCTTGGTTCTTCATCTGTACACCGGGATCTGATGTTTCCTATCCGTGGGGTCCTTTGGAGAATTCAGTGAGGCAAGGCATGTAATGTACTCGGTGCAGGTCCTGGGACGTAGTTGGGGACCAAAATATGTTTCTTGAATAAAAGGACCCTCAGAGAACAAGAAGTGGCTGAGGGGACTGTCCCCAAAAAATGTCTTCCTGTGATTTTGGAGTCCAGGAGTCTATCCCTCCTTCTCATACAAGTAATTAAGAAGTCCCTGAATGTAAGAGTCCCTGAGTTTACTGCTAAGAATACAAAGATGAATCGGCAGTTTTCTTCAAAAGGCGCAGTCCTGGAAACCTCTCAGTCCACATGGGATGGCAACCCAAGTAATTTGTTAGAGCATTATTGCATTTGAGTCTGTGTGGCTGGCTTTTCATCTGAGTTCATGGTCAACCAGTGTAATCTGACACAGCTGGCTTCAGTCTTCTGGCACTAAGGGTCTCACAGCCAATAGTGAATTGTCTGCAGTGTGGTGCAGTAGAGGGCTGACCTCCTCCAAACCGCACTGCCCAGAGAACCAACACAAACTTCCCCCATTCACTGACGTGCTCACACCTAATTGATACAAAGTCTTTTGTTCTCCAGCATGAGGTTTTGTGCAAAAAAATTATTTTTATAACTTGATATGTTACATTAAAACCTTTTTATTTTAGAACCTAAAAGAATAAAATCCTCTTGCATTCTGCACGTGGCCTGCCAGACCCTTCCACAGAATATTAATCCAGTTAAAATGCTCCCAGGGGCTGAACTGTAAGACATCCTCTGCCTTTATCCTGGCCATTTTTGTGGACTGAATACCCTTCAACAATCTGATAGGTGTAATGTGGTACCATGTTGCTTTTTTTTTTCATTTTTCATTTCTTTTTATTAAATCATAAACACATAGATCATGTATGCATTTATGGGGTACAATGTCCTGATTTTATATAGAATTAGGAACGCTTACATCACACTGGTTAATACATACCTAATCTCTTTCACTTAGTTATTGTCTTAAGACATTTATACTCTGTACCAATAGATCTGATAGGTGTAATGTGGTGCCCCTTTGCTATTTAATTTGAGCATTTCTATGATTGAGAGAGATGGAACCGTTTTTCTAGACCAGCTCAGTTCTCCATGACTCATAGCCTTTGACCACTGAGGTGGTTTTCTTGCCTTTTTCTTGTTGGTTTGCAGGAGTACTTTGTATATTCTAAACATGAATCCCACTTAAAAATTCTCCCCTTTTTTAAATTGGCCAGTGTGGTAGCACATGGCTGTAGTCCCAGCTATTCCAAGAGTGAGGCAGAAGGATCCTTGGAGCCCAGAAGTTCACATGACAGTGAGCTAGGATCATACCACTGCATCCCACCTGGGCAAGAGAGCAAGACCCTGTCTCCAAAATAAACCAGTTCTCCTATTTTTTTTTTATTAGCTCATAGCTGTACGTTTCACACTAAAGTCTCTAATTATCTAAAAGTTCCTCCCTTTGTTTATGGTATAAGGTAGAGACCTCTATTTTTCTCCTTAAGATGAGCCTATTTGCCAATATTAACTTCCAAGAAATCTTTTCTTTATCCCATGACTTGTCTTGACACCTCTATCATGTCTCAAGCTCCCAGATACACAGAATGTCCCAAAGATCACCATACACAAGGAAAACAGTACATTGTACTTAATTGTATCTTTCTTTCCAAAATATTCATTACAAAATATTTACAAAATTCTATGTAGATTCAGCTGCCATTCCCCCTCTCCCCTATGTATGGCAACTTTGGGGACACCCTGTGTAGGGATCTGTTTCTGCACATTCTGTTCCATTTCGTTGTCCCAGTTAAATGTTCCTGCAACTGTGCCCTTTGGGTTTTCATGGCTTTGTAATATTGTTGCAGGAAGACGAGGCCCAATGGAGAGAAAAAACAGCCCAACATCATGTTTAAAAGAGGAAGAGCTTCATTCCAGCCGGCAGAGCCATGGCAGACCAGAGTGCAAAAATGGCCCTGCTCCCCGACTGGCTCGTTCTTCTTCTTTTTCTCTCCAGTCAAAAAGCTCCAGCCCATGGGTACCTTTCTCACTGGCCAGCTTGAATCAAGCTGAAGAAGCAGGCTCAGGCTTTTATAGAACCGCAGGCTTTTACAGAAGGGCAAGCAAGCTTTAGTTTCTAGCTTCCAGGAAGTGAAGTTTCTCAAATTCTTAAGAGCTAAGTCACCGCAGGAAGGACCTTGGCAGGTGTATCCTTAGGGTCTCCTTGAGAAGACCTCTGTTCTCTGAGACCTCACTCTTTCTGGGTATCCCCTCTCAGTACGTCTTTCTGTCTAGTAAGGAATTCCCTTTTATTTGCTGGAATTTTTGTTAAATTAACTTAAATTAATAAAATTTAATGAGTTCAATAAACTTAAACTTGTTGGACTTTTTAAAATTGTATTTAAGTTATAAATTAATTGTAAAAGGATTGAATCCATTACGATTTTAAATCATTCCACTCATGAACATAATGGTATATTCAAGTATTCGGGTCTTTATTTCCTTTAATAAAGCTTTGAATTATGTGCTGTAAGGATCTTTTGTGTTCTTTGTTAAATAAATTTGTAAATATGCTGTAGATTTATTGCTCTTATAAATGTAGTTTAATTTTCTTTTGTATTTTCTAGTTTGTTGTTGCTGGTTTAGAAAAACAGTATCAGTTATAATTTGATATACGCTCTGCTACCATTACTGATACGTCTTGTTAATTCTAACAGTTTGTGACTGAGTTTTTATGTAGCTGGTACTGGCATCTTCACTAAATGTCACTCTTCTCTTCCTTCTTGTCTTTAAACCTTTCTTTTTCTTGAAAGGCCTACACAAGACCTCCAAAACCACATTACAAATTACTATTCCTCTGATATATTTATCATATCTATTGAACGTTCTTTTTTTTTTTTTAATTGAGACTGAGTCTCACTTTGTTGTCCTCTGTAGAGTGCAGTGGCGTCACAGCTCACAGCAACCTCCAACTCTTGGGCTTAAGCGATTCTTTTGCCTCAGTCTCCCAAGTAGCTGGAACTACAGGTGCCCACCACAACACCTGGCTATTTTTTTGTTTTTAGCAGGGCAGGGCTGGGTTCAAACCTACCAACCCTGGTGTATGTGGCCAGCGCCCTACGCACTAAGCCGTAAATTCTTTTTTTTTTTATTTGTTCCATCTATTCTACTTCATGTGGAATAGGTCATTTCCATTTGTTTTTATTGCTTTTTTTAATACTGATTGAGCCGAGCAGCTGCAGGTGACCTGTACCAGTCCAGTCCCTGACTGCCTTCCTATAACTTGGAGGAGGAGAAAGGACCATCCAGCCCCTGGCATTATGCATTTTTCTCAGTCTTTCCCACTGGCCACTCTTATTGTAAAAGGAGAAACACCTTCATTAACATAATCACAATCACACCCACTAGATACAAATACCACCGCAACCCCTCGAAAAAAAATTGCCTTACAAATCTTACAGATAAGAGATTTAGAAATAAGAGCAGAGGAGAAAATATAAGAGGAAAACCACCTTAATCTCCCACCCCTTCACTATAAAAGTTACTTACTGATATAACTAGTTGTCAGATAATCGTGTCAGCCAGTCCTCCTCTGGTTCCAACATGGGGAAAGCCATCACCACCCTGGGATGAAAGAAAAACACCAGATGTTCCAATGCTGAGTCCTGCAGCTAGGGTTCAGAGGGCTGGAAGACGTATAGCTAAAGATGGTAACTTTGGTGAGGGTGTAAGAACTCTGTGAAACTCTCTCAAAGCAAGACAGGCTTTGAGAACGACCCGCAGTCTTCCTGGGATTCTGAATCTCAGTAAGTAAAGGACAACTTTAACCCACACTAGTGTTTGGCCCACATCCTGGTTCCAATGCCCTGATTACATTATCAGGTGACACTGACCTTGGCTAGGGCCACTAAGGTATGACAAACTGAGTGGCTTCAGCAATTTATTGTCCCATAGTTCTGGGGGCTTGATGTCCAAAATGGAGGTGTCAGCAGAGGGAGCTTCTAATGAGGGCTTCCAGGAAGAATCTGTTTCAAGCCTCGCTTGCGGTGGTTTGCTGGTGATCTTTGGCTCAGAAAAGTATCACCCCACCTCCATCTTTATCATTACCTGGTGTTCTCCCGATTGTGTGTGTGTCCAGATTTCCACTTTTTGTAAGGACGATAGCTATATTAGCGGCTCACCCTATTCCAGTATGATCTCATCTTAACTAATTAAATCTGCAAAGACCCTATTTCAAAATTCAGTCACATTCAGAGGCACCAAAGGGTTAAGATGTCAGAATATGAATTTAGGGAGACACAACTCAACCCACAACAGCCGTCCTAGTACGTACATCCCTGGACCTCTGTGCTGCAATGTTATAACTGAATCTTCTAATCCTTCTCTCTCCTTTATGAAAGAAATAAGGAGATTCATCCTTACTTGCTATTTTCTTCCTACCCCAGCGGCCAGTGAGTGTCATTTCTTGGTGAGCTCATGCTATTGGTTTTCTGATTTACACTGGCAGAGAACACAGGAAAGAGAAATAAACCCAGCAAAACAGGCTCGGCAGCACGAGCCTCCTTCCATTCTGAGCTGCCATTTTTTCTCTCTACAGCGACATAACCACTGCTTTCTCTCTGGGAGTTTATTACAGTTTTTATCCACATTCTCAGATCCACCACCATCTTCTCTTACCTCAGTGGCACTCCAAAGGATGCTTTCTCAGGCAGGAAACAGTTCACTTGAATTCAACACCTCGTTGGAACCATCCTTGGCCCGAAGTTGTTTTTAAGACACCTCAGGATACAGGACAACCCTTAGCTTATCCACTATTTCTGGGTTAGGGAAGAAAAAAAAGAAAAAAGTGTTTTTTATAATTCCCACAAGGTGGGCAAGTGTACGTGTAATTAAACCTAAAAGTAAAGTTTAAAATACATATTTTAAAGTTAAAGATTTTTGCTCAGGAAAGACTAAGCAGCTGTAGGAAGGAGCGGGCATTGATAAATGGTGGTTTTCCAGATATGGATTATTGTTGGAAACAAAAGGGTACTTGTTAAAGGGCCACTAAATACATTCATTTTTCTTTCCAGCACTGTTCGGTTAATAATTCGTTACCGTTCTCCCTCATCTTCTGCAGCACATTGACCACTACAGGTGACCTGAGGGACCCAGGGTGAGACACAGATGCCCAAGGGCTTGACCTGACTTGTCACTAACTAACTGAGTGACCTTGAGCAGGTCAGGAGCATCACTTTACTCTCTATCAGATGAGGGGCTGGACCCCCCATCCTCTCCAAGTCCTCACCCAACTTAACGCTCTATGAAAGAGCATTTGCTTGTCGTGGAGGAAAGATAAGCGTGCATTGTATTTTTGTTAGTTTCTTTGAGAGCATAAAGATGCTAAATCTCTAAGAAGTGTTGCTCATATTTCCTTTCGGATTGATCCAGCTCACAGATGGGTAAGATAAGACATATTTGCAATGATTCCGAAGTTGAGTTGACTTTTCAAACCTGATGGCAACATAAGATTATAAACACACAATTTGACCCTCATGCCTATATTTTTAATTGGTCTGAGAACTAGCACATCCTGGAAATACCCGAAATAGATCGGTAAAAGGTGCAGACACAAACAAGTGCTCTGAGATTTAATTTTTAAAATGAAGGGGTGATAGGAGGCCCTCAGGAAAGGTCTCTATGTGGGTTTGAAGAGCTCTGATAGCACTATTTTCTCTTCTTAGGGAAGAAAAATTAGATAAACGATGGCCCATTCCTCAAAATATGGACACCAGGAACACTGGTCCCTTCTGAGAGGTCTGCCATACAACTCCAATGAGAGGAGGAAATGAGGCGCCCATTAAACATTCTTTTCACTTAGAAATCATGCTTGCTTGCTTTTTTTAAAATTTAATTTTTTTAATTTTTTTTTCTTTTAGGAAAGTTTTAGGTTCACAGAAAAATTGAGCAGAAAGTAGAAAGTTCCCATACATCCCCGGCCCCACATACCAATAGCCTCTCTTATTACCAACATCCCACATTTGGGTTCATTCTATGTGACATTCATCTTATGGGTTTGGATAAATGTATAACGACATGTATCCACCATTGTAACATGGGACAAACAGTTCCACTGCCCTAAAACTCTTCTTGTTAATCCATCTTTTGTAATAGAGGTTTGTTCTGAGTAAGAATCGACAAGGGTTATTATTTTTACCCTATAATTCATTAGCAAAACCAGGGAACTGTCATTGGTATATTGCTATTAATGAAGCTCCAGACTTCATTTTTACTCCATCCGGTTTTCCATTAACATTCTTTATCTGCTCCAGGATCCAGCCCAGGGTGCCACGTTGTATTTAGTTGTCATACAGCCCCAGTTTCCTCTGGTCTGTGTCACTTTCCCAGTCTGTCTTTGGTGGACATGACCATGAGCGTCTTGAGGAGTCCTGGCCAGATATCCTGCAGAACGTGCTGTAAACGAATTTAGGTTCGTCCAGCGTTTTTCCCGTGATTATCCTGGGGTTACGGGTTTTTTGAGAGAACATGACACGTGTGAATTTCACATGTCAGTTTCCCAGTCTGCCTTTGGTGGACATGACCATGAGCGTCTTGAGGAGTCCTGGCCAGATATCCTGTAGAACGTGCTGTAAATGGATTTAGGTTCATCCAATGTTTTTCCTGTGATTATTCTGGAATTACAGGGTTTTTGAAAGAACACTACACGTGTGAATTATCCTTCTCATCACATCAAATTAGATGATGCACAATATTGGAGTGACATTACTGCTAATGCTGACTTTTATCATCTGACTAAGGCAATGTCTGCCAGATTTCTCCACTGTAAAGGCACTATTTTTCCCCTCCCTGCGCTATTCTTTGGCAGGTTTCACTGAGTGTAGTCAACTCTCAATGGTGGAAAGAGGGTGACAACTAAATCTTGAAGCAGGGGACCATCTACATATATATGTTTTAATTCACTTTTATTGCTTGCTGTTTTGATATGTGTGCTCTATTTAATTTTGCTTGGTTTGGTTTGTTTTAGCTGTATGCCAGTGGTACACAATTGGCTCCTACAAGCTTAGAAGAGCTTGTTGCTAAATTTTCAGGAATTTTGTAAGCTGGTTGACATCATGTTGATGGCCTCAAATTTATCATGCTGGGAGTATTTACACCATGGATATTGGCAAACATTACAAATCGGGGCTTTTTTCCCTCAGAGAGCTGGTTGTAAAACAGTCCTCAGCACACCCCTGTGTCACATATATGTTAAATAAATGTCAAATACCAAAGAAGGCAAGGGAATATAGTGATTAGACATCACTATGGCTCCTTTATTTCCTTCCTGATTGAAATAGAAAAAGCAGTCAGAACATCTCCCCACCCTGCCACCTGACTCCTACAGCAGACACCTCACTCCTAAAAAGGAAGAGGCTCAGACCTAAGTCTAGGCAACTCCTCTCCTGCTCGTCCCCACCCATGAGTAAACTCTGCCATCTCTGGAGCCCAACATTGTTCAGACTCTTAGTTGATAAGTTTTTAATATCTATATTTATTTCTATTATCTTGAATGCAAACATGAGGTTGCTGGATCAAGGCAGTAATTATTACTTATTTTCTATGATAATTGCTTCCATTCCTCACATCCCAATTCTTTCCCCTTCAGGGATGGGGCAGTGACAGCCTCACAGGCACGTGTACTTCTTGGACCACTGGAGAGGAACCCAAGAACTTGAATGTAACAACCTGCCCCCATACTCCAAAGAGAGGAAGAGAAACCTCATCCCCTTGATGTATGTGTAGTCCCTCTGGGGAAAAGGGGGTTATTCCTGGGTTCTTACCCTCAGAATATAAATCAATGTCGCATTCCAGAGAGTAGAGAAGACAAACTGGGGTCCGTGACCAAGGGTATTATCCCCCCCTTTGATTGTAAACACATAAATAAGTCTGTAAATCCCTGTTGAAGTCTCTTGACTTTAAATCACCCTTTTACTTCCAGCTTTGTCCTTTATCCCAAGTCCCAGATTTCTTTAATGCAGAAATATAAAAATATTTTGCCCACCGTCCCACACCATCTCCTAGAGAAGGCAGGAGCCATGCAGATTAATGACCTGAAATTTTATTTAACAAGAGCTAAATGGAGAAGAAAACTCCTTGGGATTCCCCAGACCCTGCCGTCTTCTGTTATAATCCAAGGAGAAGAGGCAGCCCCAACTTATACAACCCTGAAATTGAAGACTGAAATGAGATCCCATATGGACATCACTGGGAAGCCGACAGGTGTTCAGTAACCATTAGACCACAAAGACACATGGCTTTCCTTTCTTCTCACTTCTGAATTTACTGAATCGTATCTTGGCCAACAATTACCTCAGACACCACAATTCTCTGTTCGTCTTGCTATCTCACATCAATGGTTCCAGCATCTAGAAGTGATCCAGCAGAGTGGATAACAGCACAGATTCTGGGTTCAAACCCCAAGTCTGCCACAAATTAGCTAGATGACCTTAAGCAAAGTGATCAACCATTTTTGAGCCTCAGTTTCCTCAGCTGTCCAACAGTATGAACGTCAGAGTATTATGGAAATTATCATGAAAGGTAATTCACTTAGCACAGTGCCTGCCACCTGGCAAGCAGTCCAAGTAATGGATGGCTGTTTCTGGTCCCACTAATAGGTAATGCCCAAAAGGATGGGACCACGTCTGACCATGTCTGACTTTTTGGCCCCAGGGTCTGACGCAGCCTAAGTGCCCAATATGAATGGGCCCAGTGAATAAAGGAACAAGATGAGAGGCTGTGGGAAAGTCACTCCCATCCATGTTAGTTGCCCCACAGCTAAGACAGTTCCCAGAATCCAGGACATACTTGTTGGGTCTTTAATCAAGATAAGACTTCAATTATATAACGGAAAGCCCTATAAGATGAGATTTAATATAAGAAACTTCACTTTCATGGACCTTTCAGAGACCAATCGGTTTCATTAATCAGGAGATACTCAAGCTCAATGTGCCCTGCTTTGGAAATTAAATGTAAATAAAACTCTGACATACAATTTCTTCCTTATAAGGGAGCAAATATCAACGGTGTGTCCTCCTACTGGCGTAAACAAATGTCTCTGTGATATACACTGAATTTTTAGATCTACCTTTAAAATATTGCTTTTTCGACCACTTAATTACATCATTTGCTGCATTTTGTGAGGCTCACAATCTTATACAAGAGATTTTTCAGGTTCACTAATTTTTTCTGTCTTTTCATTTGTTAATAACATATTCATATCCCCCTTTAAACCCTTCTAGTCCATACTTCACATTTGAAATGTTGGCAGGGCACCCTCTGAAACGTGCTAGGACCCATCACTAACATCATTATTTTCTATTTTTTGGAATTGAATGATTGCCAATGGCTTTTAAAATGTGCTAAGTCTTTTATAATGTTTAATTTTTCTACTATTACTTCCCTTGTTCTAACGTAACTAACTTTGGTTTCTCTTTAATTTTCCAGAGCCCACCCTGGAATTTTTCACTGCCTTTCAATTGTTCTGAATTAAAAATAATATTAGTGATTCTCCTTTAATACTTTATGAGGATAAAAAGCAATGATTTATTTATAGCCTGCAGTACTTACATTTCCCCCAAAGAAGTAATCATTTTTATTTAAAAAAGACTGTTGCCATTAATGACCTCTGAGACATAATTCGAGATGCCTATAATTCAATCACATAAAATTTAAATTATACCTGAAGCTCAGTACTTATGCCAAGAAGTTTCCAGTATTTAATATCATTATAATCATAACTTATATTTGTCTACCCTTTTTGAGTTGACAAAAGCCTTTCCACAATCATTATCAAGTAGAGTCAACACAACCTCTCTGTGAGGTGGGAATGTTTTTTTCAGTTTGGAGATGAGGGAACTCAGGCTCAGAGAAGTTATCCCAATGCACACAGAAAAGCAACCAGCCAATGTTCCTCACCCCAACTCTGGAACTGTGTCCAGCATTATTCTAGAGCTGCCTCATGGAACTAAAGAATGGAAGGCGCCAGGTACAGTGGCTTATGCCTATAATCCTAGCACTCTGGGAGGCCAAAGCAGGTGTACTCTTGAGTTCAGGACCAGCCTGAGCAAGAGTGAGACCACGTCTCTACAAAAAGTAGAAAAACTCGCCTGGAGCACCAGCTACTTGGAAGGTTGAGGCAAGACGATCACTTGAGCCCAAGAGTTTGAGATTACTATGAGATATGATGCCACAGCACTCAACTCCAGGGCAACAGAGTGAGACCATGTCTCCCCTGTCTTAAAAAAAAAAAAAAAAGAAGGAATTTAAAGAGAAGTTGGGGGTGGGGGGGATTGTCTACAGAGCAAATAGACCTGGTGTCAAAGTTTATTGCTGGGATATGGGTGTGAGCTAGACAGACACAGCCTCCGCTTCCAAGGGACTCACTGTTCAGTACAGAAGAGGACAGAAGGCATTCCCACTCAAGCTTAAGGAGAAGCCAGAGGTCCCAGGGAGTGCCCTGGAAGGATAGGGTGAGACCCAAGAGGAATTCTCTCTGGAAGGGCAGAGTTAGGAATGCTCAGAGCATTCTTTGCCCAGGCAAAGAAGCGTGATCACAGATGCATCTTATGAGACGTAGAGAGAGAAGACCAGGATTGGTTACCATCCTGGGGAGTCAGAGCTCTTCCTGAGAGTAAGAGGGAACCAGGGGAGGGCTTTGGAGAGGACAAGGAGGCATGAAGACCCCTTGTCAAAGCTCCAGCATTTACTCAGGGGATTTCAACCTAAGAATTTTAAATGAGACAAAGATATAAAACAATTGAGTCTAACATAAAACAGGTGCTTAATAAATATTAGGTTTGCATGCCACCTCCGAGTTAAAGTCCTGCTTCTCTTTTCACTTTTCTCTTCATTTGTAACATCAAAAATATGGAGTAAATGACATAATTCTTGAAACATAAAACTGGCCTTACAGCTGTACCAATGAGAGTTTTCCAGAGGGAAGAAAACCAACAGGACACACAGTTGACCCTTGCACAACACAGGTTTTGACTGCGTGGGGCCACTGACAGACAGATTTTTTTTTCAACCAAACACAGATGGGAAATACGGTGCTCACAGTGGGCAAAACCTGCATATATGGGGGCCAAGTCTTCATAGATGCAGGTTCCAGGGACCCAACTGTAGGACTGAGTCTGCATGGATTTTGATATACGCAGGGGTCTTGGAACCAACCCCTGCAGATACTGAGGGAAGAATGTATATAGAGAAGAGCTTTATTATAAAGAATTAGCTCATGTGACTATGGAGAAAGAGAAGTCCCAAGGTCTGCAGCTGGCCAGCTGGAGCCCAGGAGAGCTGCTGCTATAGCTCCCGGTCCAAAGGCCTAAAGGCTCAAGACCCAAGGTGGCTCAACTCCAGCCCAAAGGCAGGAGAGAACAGGTGTCCCAGCTCAAAGTGGACAGGCAGAAGGAGCTCCGTCTTCCTAGGGGAGGCTCAGCCTTTTCTTCTACTCAGGCCTTGGACTGGCTGATGAGCATGGAGCTGGCACCTGTCTCAATGCACAAGTTCAAACATTAACCACACCCAGAAACACTCTCACAGACACACCCAGGATAACATTTGACCAAATGTCTGCACACCCTGTGGCTCAGCCAAATTGATATGAAATTGACCATCATAACAAGGAAGAAGATCTCAACTTTATTTTGAAAGAGAGACAGAGATAGAAATGGAGGTAAGTACCATCAGTCACACATACCTACATTTTGTTGCCCTTCCTTTTCTTATTTTTGCCCCAGGCCTATGAGTGTTGCATCAGTAGCCCGGCTTTGCCCCATGGGCTGGGATGTTGCTACACTCCCTACCCTCTACCCCCACTCATCCTGAATCTACCCCCAGCTGCGGGACCGTCCCTGGCACTCCAAGTACAGGGGAGCCTGGAAGAGAAAGAGGTTAAACAGACTCCAAGCAACCCTCCAAATCCAGGATAGAAGTTGGTGTAAATACCACGCAGTGTCCCTGTCTCTGAGTGACAATTTTACCACATGCTTGTCGTGGTTTCTCGAAGAGTCCCTGGCAGCACCGAACCCTGCCGGTTAGCTCATCTCGGCAGTCCTCCTGTCCCTGGACTCAGATGTGCAGAAAAATAACTTACTCGTATCTGATACAAGTGTCTCCATTATAAAACCACACCCCATGGATAGTAGGAAAAATTTAAATTTGCTAAATCTCTTCCAGTTTTAAACAATACAACTGCAAGGAAATAGCCCAAATTTCACATGCCGAAACACTGAAACACTGGCGATCCAAACTTCTCATCATTACGTCTTAGCCATAGAACCGAATTAAGAAAAAAAGAGACTGTGATTTAGGGGATTTAGATGCCCAGAGCCTCCTTCCTTTAGATGGGGGCATATCTGAGGGAGCCCTGGGGGAGGGTAAGGGAATGAATAAGAAACCCACCTCCCATTCTGGTTCCAGGAAATACAGGGGGAGAAGAGAGGGGACAGAGGTTAAGGAGACAGCATGACCCTCTACTTGCTCTACATGGGCTCTGGTTGGGAAGGAGAAGATGCATTGGATCAGGGGACACTGAGGGAAGTGGGCACTTGCCTCACTTACATCTGGGGCTCAGAGAGGGGACCCCTGTTATGTTATGCACCCATGCACCCCACCATTGATAAAAAAAAAAAAACATTTCCAACCTCCATCAACAGGTCAGGCACTGGTCCAACACCTCAGAGAAAGGCGACCTTCCCTTCATGGCATGCATGTGTGGGTGTCTGCATAGCCCTGGGTCCTTCCATTCAATTAATTATCCTGAAAAAATAAAAATTTTAGAGATTAAATCATATTTTAATTACACCGGGGGCACTTTGGTGTTTAGAGACAGGTTTAAAAAGAATCCTTTTGTAAAGACTGAGTCTCTAGTTGTTTGTTTAGTTTTTAGTGCAAACTCAGATTTTTTCCTATACTTTTGGTTTACTTAAAGTTGATTACACACACACACACACACACACAAGTTACATCTCAATTACCTTGACAGCCTATGCTATTTGTTTTCAGGCTTTGTTTATCAGACTAGAGGAGGGAGAAATGCAGGAGAGAGGAGGAGGATGAGATGGTAATTTGCTCTGCTGGATTTTTAGCGGAGATTTCCCTAGACCAACCACATCTGTAGTGTACACTGTGTTCCATCACATGAGTAGTTTAGAGACTTAAAGAAAAAACCAGGCAGATAATAGAACAAAATGAAACATTGGTTTAGGACCTAAAATGACCACGAGTTTAGTGGGAGTGTGATACGTATTACTGGACCTGCTTTATTCTGCCATCTGGCCAGGTTCTCCCTGTGATTAAGGAGCCACGATAGCATAGCATTGCCAGAAGGCAAACAATTCCAATTACCATGGAGCTAAACCATAATTACCATGCAAATGATTTCCATAATGTAATAGAATGGAATCTCTGGTCATTACGGGGCAGACGATTCACAGTGTTAATTGGGGTTAGTCTGTTTTCAGAGAGTAAATAATATTAACGGTAAAATAAATCCAAACTAATATTAGGTTTGACTTTGCTTATAATCAAGGGGAATGGTCTTCTGCAAAAATTACATTTGCATTACAGAGACAACCCATGGTGGCTTCACTCAGTATCATAAGCAAAATAATTTGGATCAAAAATACTAGGAGACAAAGGGATACTGAGATGAGACTGGGGATTTGAGAGAAGTCAGCCATTGAAGGCTTTTAGTGCTGGAAGACCGATGTGGAAATAGACAACTTTGAATTTCTAGAGGGGCCCAAATACAGTTGGGGCAGGGGGTGATGGTTGCAACTCTTGAGAATAAGGGAAAACAAAGATAAAGGGAAACAGCGGGTAAGAAACCCTCTGAAATCCTATTTGCCCTCCCCATTCTCTCTTCTATTAGCCCAGTTTAAATCTGATATTACCACCTGCTGGGTTGATAATAACGGTTCTCAAGCCAATTTCCTTCTCACTCGCCCCTTCCCCATTCTGTGCCATGCCAGTAGTCAAACCCAAGGCTCTTCCCTCCTGCTACTAAGCCCACTACTTCCTACCACTGCCCAGAAGTCCCAGAAGCTCCTTCCACCAAGAACTCCCGCGCACCATTCTATACAGCCACTGGGAAGCAGTGACCCCAACTTGGCCTCCCAGATTCATTCTTCCAAGCCCCTCAAGTCTCACCCCCAGCCTCAGTGCCCTGAAGGTTGTGGAGCTTATGCCGCATAGCAGACACGGTTTCGGCCTGGGGCTCCTCTCATCCTATTTTTAAACCTGTTTCTCCACTTTTCCTCTCATTCTCTGAGCCACACACCATCCGTCTAACAAACTCCCTCCTTAGGTGATCCTAGCCAGAGTTCATTTTGGTGGCCTTCCCAAGAGGAAGCTTAGCTGGCATGAGAAATGGAAGGCAGATCCTCCCAGCAGGAGAGAGAGTCATGATTATGGGCTAAATCGGGGCTGTTTCTAAAGCGGGCTTGTGGTCACTTTAAACTTGAGCACATCCGGTGAGGAGATGACGTAATCAGATGCAGAGGAAGTTGTGGTTGAGAGCAGACTCCAGAGCCAGACTGTGTGGGCTGCAGCTTCCGCCCCTGCCCAGATAACAGTCTGCCCTGGGGTGAGCTATTTAAAAGCACAGTCAAGAAAGCAAGAATCCATTCCACAAGCCTGAATGAGTTGTGTGTGTTGAATTCACAGAGCAAAGCTTGACCCCAGCAAGCCTCTGTAAGCACTAAAATGTGATTCTTAGGACTCCTGAAAAAAAAATAGCCTATGTGAGTAAGCAAATAAGATTTTCAGGTTCAATAAACTGACCTGACGTCTGTATACAAGTAGTTGCCTAGTATCCAAAGCAGTCTTCCTGGAGCTGCAATTATTCCTGTGATATGGCCATTCTTCAAGTTTTATTTCGGAATTTCTCCTTCAGATTTTTATTGAGACCCTATCATACATAGGTTTGATGGCTTTGTTCCAGCTAGAAAGGGATTTAGTTATTAAATACCAAGTAAAGAGATTATTAAAATACGTAAGCTCTGCATAACTATTCCTCCCCTAGTCACCCAAGCCTCCCCATAAAACTGGTGCTGCAGGTCACCAGAGAGGTGAGGAACTGTGAAATTTTGCTCCCACAGCCCCACTTGCTAGGGAGCTCGAGTGTGTGGAGCAAGCCCAAGGGCTGCCTGGAGGGACAGTCCCAAGTCCAGAAACCTATGTCTCCTCGCACCCTGAGATGTGGGTCTCAGACGCTTCCGAGGAAGGCCCAACCCCGCAAGGCTTCCCTGCCCTCTCTCCCTCTTCTCACCTCTCCAGGGTCTGGTCAGTACCTGCCTCTGCCGCTGTTGTCTCTTGGTCCTTCACCAAGGCTAAAGCGGATCACTCCCCAGTCCTGTCCATAGCACTTTCTCAGACTCTCCAAAGGTAGCCAGCATCTGTCATTCACCATAGCCCCTGATTTGGGTTAACTTGAGCCAGTTCCCCGGGTCTGCATTCACGGGGTACCTGGGGGCCCACCCAGGCCTTACCAAGGCTTAACCCTCTGCACAGTTCACAATTTAAAGTCAGTGCCACAGTCAATTCTGTGAGCACAACGCTTCAGCTACCCACCGCCAATAAGCAGGAACTCAGACTTCAAGCTGTATTTCAAGGCAGTAGTAACCAAAATAGCGTGTTACTGACACAAGAACAGAAACACGGACCCATGGACCAGAACAGAGGACCCAGATATAACACCATCCTCATCTTGGCATATGACTTCTGACAAAGCAGACGTAAAACAGTGTGGAAAAGAACCCCTATTCCATAAATGGTGCTGGGACAATCAGCCACGTGTAGAAGACTGAAATGGGACCCGCCCCCTCACCACTCACAAAAACCAACTTGCGATGGATAACAGACCAGATGGATAAGGTATGAAACTATAGGAATTCTACAAGAAAAGGTTGGAAAAACTCTCATACATGTAGCTAATCAGCCTAGGCAAAGAATTTATGAAGAAGACCCTGTTACAATTTATGGTGATTACAGCAACAAGAAAAATAAATAAACAGGACCTGATTCAATTAAAAGGCATCTGTACAGTTAAGGAAACAATCCATAGGATGAATGGACAACCTACACAATGGGAGAAAATATTTGCATGCCCAAAAGAAAAAAATTCTGTAAAAAAAGACACTTGCACCCCAAAGTCTATAGCAGCAGAATTCACAATCACAAAGATGTGGAAACAACCCAAGTGCCCATGAGTACATGGGTGGATTAATATAAACGAGGTCTACATGCAGCGTGAGCAGTACTCACCAGAAAAAAGTGGTCAACTAATACCTTTCATAACAACATGGATGGAACTGGGGACGATACTCCTAAGTGAAGGATCACAGGAATGGAAAAAAAAATGCCCCTTGCACTCACTTTTAAACTGGAACTAAATGATCAACGCACGTTGAACCTATGGTAGTAAAATTCAGTGGAAATCAACAGGTGGGAGGGGGAGGAGGGGATGGTAAATTCACCCTAACGGGTATAATGCACATATCTTCTTGATATATACATTATTAATTGCCAACTATGAATTTTTAATTTCCAAAACTCTGGGGATTGTTTTTAGTATCGATTACTAGTTTAATTGCATTTTAGTCAGACAACTTGTCCTATAGTGTATTAGTTTGGGGGTAATAAAGTTTCTTTGTAGCTAAGACTTGTTTGTGGTTTAGTTTATGGGTATTCACCAATTGATTGGATCAGGACTCCAATACAATACAATATATTGTATTGTCCAATACATCCTTGAAAAACTTGTGTCTGTTTTATTTACCAGATTTTGAAAACACACATCAAACTCAACCATATTTAGTAGAAATAAACCCATATATTTCAGTATTTGCTTCAGTGTCTTGAAAGACAATGTTATGAGACACAGATGAGTCAGAACTACTTTGGTTTCTTATTCATTTTTGTTGTTATGTAGTGACCTTGTTTATTTCTAACATTGGTTTTATGTCTATGAAAAATGCAATGCAAAGCTAATATGAGAATAATATTGACCGGGGGTGGTGGCTCACACCTGTTATCCTAGCACTCTGGAAGGCTGAGGTAGAAGGATCCCTTTAGCTCAGGAGTTCAAGAACAGCCTGAGCAAGAGCAAGATCCTATCTCTACTAGAAATAGAAAAATTAGCCAGGCATGGTGGCTGCACCTGTAGTCCCAACTACTCAGGAGGCTGAGGCAGGAGGATCGCCTGAGCCCAGGAGTTTGAGCTTGGTGTGAGGCAGGCTGAGGCCAGGGCATTCTGCCCAGATTGTAGAGCAACACTGTGTCTTGAAAAAAATTAATATGAATAATTAAGCTACTTTGAATATTGCTATCACAGCTTTTGGGGGGTTGGCTTATATGGAAAACTCCTTGTTTCCAGAGTCAAGGAGGATGGCTCAGGCTGGCAGCCCGTGAACCCAGCACCTTCAGGCTAGGCCAGCCCCTTAGTAACAGGGTGCGTACAGAGTCAGAGCATACCCTAGATGTTCAGTCTTATCTCCCCTGACCCTGCATGCCCTGAGCAGGGACAAGGGAACCCCCACAAGGCTGGGTAGATAAGACTTCACTGAGGATCACTGCCTGGTGGGCTGCCGACCCTGCCGGTGATCTCACCAGGCTTGCCCAGTTCTCCTATTAGATCGTCCCTCCCAGCTCTCTCACCGAGGACAAGGACATGTCCCAGGGTCTAGAACACTCTATGGTCATCAGGACACTTCAGCCTAATCTTAGCTGTGTCATAAAGAAGCTCAGAGATCAGGGGAGCCACTCGGCCAGTCTCTATGTATATTTCTTCTCTAATATGAGGAAGGTCCATTTTTTACAAGTCTGGGGTCATTGCTAGCTGAGGGAAAGGACACGAATCTACGTATTAATCTTATTGTAGTAGGTGACCCTGCTTTTCATTTGTCGGAAATTTCAAGTCCTAAGTGCTTTGCTGAGAAAGGAAACACCTCCCCAGAATTGGGAGTAAGGCAGCCTGGGGACCCAGATGGCAGGAGGAGCTGTGGGTGATAGAACATAGTTACTGGGCAGAGCCTGTGGGGGGAGCAGCTGTCTTCAAACAAACACTCCATATGATTATAACGTTTTCCCCTTTTTTTCTGAACTTTCACACCTTTGAAGAAAGAAGCGTGGCAATTTTTCAAAGCAAAGCAGCTCTAAGTAAGTATAAAACAAGTTAAAAATAGGCCTTTGGATTTTATCTTTATCCTCCAAAAATCTAGCAAAGTAGCTATCTATTTTTTGAAAAGACCAAAAACATATGTATGATAGAGACCTCCCATATTCTAGGAAATCTTACCTATTCCAGCGTCTTCATCCTGGAGAACTGCAATTCTCAACCAAAATTCAGATACAAAAAGCACAAATCTGAAATCATGAAGGCAGCTCCCCTCCTTCCGCATCGCCAAGCCTGTGACTTTCACTAGGGGGCAGCATGTAATCACAAATGGTGATACCGCCAGGTTATAAATAGTAAAACTAAAAAAGTGTCGGCCGCACAAAGATTCTAAAACAATACAACAGAAAGAGCTTTAGTCCCTTCTCATCTTCACTTTAAAGGATGGTGGATCTGTTATAGGCATTTTCGTTTCTTCACACATTCTGTTTTAAGTAAAAATTCTTAAAACTAAAGAACAATGGAGAGAAGGAAAATCAGAGAATCCCAATCTTCATAAATATTTATTTATTTTTTATTTTTTATTTTTTAGAGATAGAGTCTTACTTAGTCGCCCTCAGTAGAGTGCTGTGGCATCACAGTTCACAGCAACCTCCAGCTCTCAGGCTTAGGCCATTCTCTTGCCTCAGCCGCCCGAGTAGCTGGGACTGCAGGCCCCACCACAACGCCTGGCTACTTTTTTCTTGCAGTTTGGCCGGAGCCGGGCTCAAACATGCCACCCTCAGTATATGGGGCCAGCACCGTACTCACTGAGCCACAGGTGCCGCCCCTCTTCATAAATATTTAAATAAGGGAAATTAAAATTCACATCTAAGCAAAAAAATGAGCTTTAATAGATACCAACAACCAGTATTAAGTATGAATACTTATATTTAAGTATTTCTCAAGGGCAGATATTATTTGCCAGGGTCAGGATTTTATTTGGCAATTAATGATTTAGAAACAAAAACAATGCCAGGCACGGTGGCTCAGAAAGCTGAGGCAGATGGATTGCTTGAGCTCAGGAGTTCGAAACCAACCTGAGCAAGAGCAAGATCTCATCCGACTAAAAATAGAAAAATTAGCTGATCCTGTGGTTTCAGCTACTCGCTGAGGCAAGGGGAGCTCTTGAGCCCGGGAATTTGAGGTTGCTGTGAGCTGATGATGACACCACGGCACTCTACCCAAGGCACAGAGTAAGACTCTGTCTCAAAAAAAGAAAAGAAAAGAAAACCAGAACTTTAGCTCTAGAAGAAACATACCAATCCAACTGAAACATTTGAGGCCATAGGTAGTGAACTGGCATTCTACAAATTCAGAGTATGAACACATTTTGATTGGCCTTAACTATGTGCGTGTGAGTTTGTGGGTGGGTGTTAAGAATTAACCACATTCGGAATTGAACTGCTTCATACAAAACTGTGAGAATAAAGAACAGCTAAGCTGATAGACAGTCACATTCATAGAATTGGAAGCCTCACCATCATCAACATGTCAATTCCATCCAATCAAAATCCTGGCAGGCAAACCTATAGAGGTTGACAAGCTACTCTACAATTTATTTGTAAATCCAGATGACATAGATTTGCCAAAATTGTTTTGACAAAAAAGAGAGCAAAGTTGGAGAACTTAAAACCACCTCATTTCAAAACATATTCTAAAGCTACGGTAACCAAGACACTGTGATATTGGTACAAAGGCACACGTACAAGTCAATGGAGGGGAATAAAGAGTTTAGGAATATTAATAGATACAAACATATATGGTCCACTGATTTCTGCTGGAAATGGTAAGATAAACCAATGTAAATAGAACAGCCTTTTTAGCAAATGGTGTTGGACAACTGACGATTCATATGCAAAAGAATGAACACCAATTTCTAACTCACACCACCCATTAAAATCAGTCCAAAATGGATAAGACCCAGACATAAAAGCTGCAACTATAAAACTCCCATAAGGTGGAAAACAATCTATAAGAAAGCATAAAGGAAAATTCTTCCAACCTTGGGGATAGGCAAATATCGCTTAGGTAGACCACAAAAAGATACACTGTTAAAAAATAAATAAATATTTCCAATTTTAATATCAGGTGTATCTAGATTAAGCAGAATGATTTTGAAATAGTTCTTCTTTTTCTATTGTCTATAAGATTTGACACAATCTGTTTTTTGAAATTATCTTTCATTTTTATTTATAAATTTTAGTTGTCTGTTTTTTGAGACTTTGGGGAAAAATAAGTAAATTGATGACTCTATACTGAACCTCAGAGTTCATATTCTTATTTGACAATGTGAATGTTACTTTTTTTGCATTACTAGTATTATTATTATTGCTTAATACTTCATTGCAGGAATCATCTGATTTCTTTTTGGAATGTATTTATCTTCATTCATTCTTTGCGAGGTTTTTGTTTCTAATCCTTATCTTAAACATTGTTATGGTTGTTAAATTTTAAGCCATTTTAATTCTGCGAAGGCAAAAAGTGGAAACCTAATAATCACAGGTATATGTAAAAATTTAAAAAATAATTAAAAAATAAATAAATAAATAAATTTGACTTCATCCAAATTTAAAACTTGTTCTCGTTAAAGGACACAGTTGAGGAAATGCAAAAACCAGGCACAGATTGAGAGAAAAAAAATTCAATCCCTATATCTGACAAAGTGCCTGTATTCAGAATATATAAAGAACTCTTCCAATTCTATAACAGGAAGATAAAGACACCCAGTAAAAAATGGGCAAATGATGTGGATGCTTCACAAAGATCCGTGACTAACCAATAAACTCAGGAAAAGACCAGCAACATCAACTTTAAGCCAAAATGAAATTCATTTACACACCTACCGGGTAGATAAAATGCAGGAGATCAGCAGTGCCAAATATTGGTGAAAATGCGAAGTAACGTTGCTAGTGGAAAACAGTTTGGCGATTTCTTATAAAGTTAAACATGTTTACTGGCTCCGTCTTCTGTATGAACCCAAAAGTAATTAAGAAACCAAAAGAATAACGTCATAGCCAATTACTGGAAAGAATCCTGTGTGTAGTTTGATCGAATCCCATGTGTGGTTTGATTGAATAAATAGATTGTGGCATATTTATACAATGAAGTCCCAAAAAGGAACAGAAAAAGAAATAATTCCTGGTACATACAACAACATGGATGAATCTCAAAAATATTATGGTGAGGAAAAGAATCCAGATACAAAAAGAGAATACACCATCTGTACCATCCATACAAGCAGCGGAAACTCATGTGACATTCTTTCGTAGAACAATGAAACTATTCTCTGCTGGGAGAATCCAGATCCGTGGTTTCCTGAGGTTGAAGGTAGGTAACTGAATGCAAACGGGGCAAGAGAGAACTTTTTAGGGTGATAGAATCAAACTACGTCTTGCTTATGCTGGCAATTACAGAAGCGAATACATTTTTTTGAAACTTGTCAACCTGTGGATTAAATGTGGAAAGAGGAATTTTTTTATGTAAATTATACCACAGTAAATAATCCAGTTAGTGGCCTAGCAGTAAGAGGGAGGGGAATATGGAAGGAGGAGCCGTGGCGATTGCACCCATGCAGCTGTCTGCAGCTACTGTGGATGTGTGATACGTGCATGATTCTGGTTGCCAGATCTCCTGCTTTCTGCACTAAAATGTATGAAAATTTTGATATAAATTATAACAAATTCTCATGCTCTCCACCTGCAAATTTATTGTTCTGAATTTTTGCACATCTGGTTTTTTTTTCTGTTGTCCTGACTGATGCACTCGTCCAAACACATGGCTGCAGGGTGTGTGTGTCTGTTTTTTGCAAATGGCTTACCTAAAATCTCATCAGACATAACCCTAGATGGCAGACACTAGAATGATAAAGCCTACCTTCCATAAAATGTTAAGTGCAGAGACTCTGAATGTTTACTTCTAAGGAGTTGTACTTCCACCAAATGAATGAACTTCCAGAGAAGGTAGAAAGGAGGATGGGACAGGATAGCTCCCAAGCAGGGTAAGCAGCCTTGGGAAAAATCCAGAAACCCTAGTTATTGAGATGAGAAGGAGGAAGGGCTGAAAATTGAGGTTTGTCTCTCTGTATGTGGACGGGGTGGGGTTGGGGCTGGAGGGAAATGAGAAAAGTTTGCAACGGCCGCAGTAAGGAATTAGAAAGAATTCACCACAGAAGTGTGGCGCTGAGCCTTACTGAGTGCTAGGTGTGACCAGAAGTCACCAGTCCGTGATGGTGTCAATAAGTCTTCAGGTCAAATCGTTTCCTCCGAGAGTCCTACTTCTGTTCTTTCGCATGCAGGCATTTGAGCATTTTGAAAGTGCAGAAGTTTCTCTGTGTGAATCTCGCATTGCACACCTCTGGGTACTGTGAGAGGGAGGTGTCCTATCTTTGTGTCACTATGTGCCCCCAAGTCTTCTCCTTTCCAGCTTAACAACCCAACCTTGGGCCTTTCCTCAAAGAGCACTAATCTTGCCTTCTTGGTAGTTCTCCCTTACAAAGAGATGG
>CAUYQV010120745.1:0-10465 GCA_963574575.1 Galagoides demidoff
TCATTTTCTCAGTTATAGTTTTAAAACATTCTGATTCTACTCTTAGAGAGTTTCACTTGTACCCCTGTAAGATAGACCTCAAAAATGGTCCCTCCAATCCCCCTCCCTCCACCCAATCCCCCCTCCCTTCTCCCTCCCCCCTCCCCAGACAGAAATTTTAAAATGCGACATAAACAAGGTAATAGAAATAACATCTAAAAAGATGGTAGAATTAAACCAAAACACACCAATGATTACATTAAATATAAATGGACCATGTTATAATTAAAAGACATAGATTGATTAAAGCACAAAAACCAAATAATTTTTTTATTAACGATGCATATAAAAATAAGAATGCAGAAATATTAGAAATGTTAAAGTTAGGCAGTGCCTGTGGCTCAGTGAGAGGGCGTCAGCCCCATAGACCAAGGGTGGCAGGATAGAAACTGGCCCCAGCCAAAGTGCAACAACAAAAAAAAGAAAACAAAGCCGGGCATTGTGGTGAGTGCCCGTAATCCCAGCTACTCAGGAAGCTGAGGCAAGAGAATGGCCTAAGCCCAAGAGCTGGAGGTTGCTGTGAGCTGTGACATCACAGTACTCTACTGAGGGTGACAAAGTGAAACTCTGTCTCTTTAAAAAAAAAAATGTTAAAGTTGAAACTAGATACACCTTGGAAGTATTAACACTCTTTCCTAAAAAATGGAGTTTTACTTATAGCATTTGTGTATTTCAACAGAGTCACTTGGTAATGGAAAAAGATGCAATGGACTACAAGTCACCAAGAAATCTTAAAATTTTAAATTTTAATGTATTTATTAAAGTAGCAAATGTTGATAAAATCAGAAGGATAAAAATACAAATCAAGGCTGGGCATGGTAACTAATCCCTATATTCCTAGCATTCTGGGAAGCCAAAGTGGGTGGATCACTTGAACTCTGGAGTTTGAGATTGTTGTGAGCTATGATGATGTCATGGCACTCTACCCAGGGTAACAGTGAGACTCTGTCTCAAAAAAAAAAAAAAATCGAAAATCAGAGTGAGAGATTTTAGGCAAATTTTCTTTAAAAGGATATGAGAGAAGCAAAAAAACCAATAAGCATATGAAAAACTTGAATAGCACAACTTAAAAATTTCACCCATTAAATTTTTATAGACCACTCACTTGATTCAACAATCACAGAATGCACAATCTTTTACAACATGCACATTAATAAAAATTGATCTTATGTTGGCCTAAAAAGTAAATCAACAAATTTCAAAGAATTTAAATGATATAGGTCATTTCTATGACTAAAAACTATAAGTTAATAAAAAAAAAAACCCACCAGAAACATCCTGTATTTTTAGAAATTAAGGAAGGCACTTCCTTTTTAACATATTTTAAAATTCATGTCAAATTTAGAAAATATTTTAAACTTAAATATAAGCCAACTGAAATGAGACTAAAAGGAAAATTGATTGCTTAGTATCCATGTAAAGGACAGAAAAATGAAAATTAGTGATTTAATTATCCATTTCCATGCAATGGTTTAGCAAAACAAATGCAAAAAAGTAAGGGAAGATAATGAAGAAACAGAATTTAATGAAATAGAAAATAAGCATACTATAAAGAGGGTCAACAAAGCCAAATTTAGTTTTAAAATCTAGTAAAATTGACAAGTTTTTGATAAGATTAATCAAGAAAAACAGAAGAGACATAAACAATCAATATCAGTAACACAGAAGTGGATGTCATTTGTATTAACATATATATTTAAAAAATAAGATATAAAACAAGCTTGTTAAAAAAGATTAGAAGATTTCAACAAAATAATCCCTAGAAAAATGTTAACTTACCAAACTGGATATATGAAGAAATAGAAAACACAGGTAGTCTATTTTAAAAATTGAAATAGTAGTCATACATTTTTCCACAAAGAAAATTCCAGGTCTAGCCTGTTTCAATAGCTCCACCAAAAACATATGCATGAACTAATTCCAGTACCACATAAAGACTTCCAAAGAATGGAAACAAAAGGAACACTCCTCAGATAATTTTATGAGGCTACTATAACTTTGAAAACAAAACTAAGAAAGAAGTTAGGGGAAAATTTCTAGGCATCTCATTCAGAAACGTAGTGCAAAAATACTGAGAAACTATTCAGGAAAAAAGGTAATAGAAAAATACATTAAAAGGATAATGCATCATTAGCAATTTGGGTGTATCTCAGAAATGTTAGATTGTTAGAACATTAGAAAATCAATTAGTATAATTCACTATACTAACCTTTAAGGCAAAATATTATGTTATCACCTCATGAATACAGAAAATATATTTGATAATATTTAAAAACCCACTTTTAAAAAGGTCCTTAACATAATAAATAGTATTTACCAGATACCTAAAGGTAATATAATGAGAGAAAATGAAAGAACTGCTTTTGTAATTAGGAAAGTGAATGAAATATGTATGTGCATTTTATTCAAGGTTTTACACATGTATTTCATAAGAAATGGTGAAAAAATACCAGCTACACAACTAAATTAAATTATTTGCTAGGATTTTACCAGGTAGGTAAACATTGCCTAGAATAGCATAAAACTCTCTTGTAAGTGAATAAGGGAAAGATAATCAATAGAAAAATAAGGTAAGAATATGAACAGGCAATCACAAAGCAGGCAAACTGAATGGTTAAAAACATACAAAGATCTTTAACCTCAGTAGGAATCAAAGAAATTCCAATTGACATAATGACAGCATAGCACTTTGTCTTTATCAAATGAGAAAAAAAATTCTAATTTCTAACTTCAAAGAAAACAGTGGCCTGTCACAAATACTGCAAAAAGTTAATACCTTTTGAATCTTGGAGGTATATATGAATGCTGATATGTTTTGAAATTATTAAAACTGAACCCTGTGTGGTGGTGCATACCTGTGGTCAGTCCTAGCTACTTGGCAGGAGGAGGCAAGAGGATGTCTTTAGCCCAGGTGTTTGAGATGATCAGCCCAGGCAACATAGCAAGACCTCCCCACTATAAAGAAAAAAATATATAATAACAATTAAAAACTATTTCAAAGTAACCTTACAAAGAATTTTGTAATGGAAGCCAGACTTAATCTTGACTCTATGTTCAGTAGCCGTGTGAACTTTCATCAATTTTGTACCTTCTCTAAACCTCCCTTATGTTTCATTTATGGAATGGCATGTATATGTGTATGATTATTTGTAAGGATTAAAAAGAAATTAAAATGTTAACAGTAGCAGGCCCAGAATGCCTGTCAAAAAGTAGAGTTCTGTAATTGTTTTCCCTTCTTTTCCATAAAAAATTATTGAAAGCAGATTATTTTGCAGGTTACCTCAGCTTTCGACATCTCTCCATTTCTTCATCCATGTTATAGAATGATAATACTTCATTCATCTACACCAGGTAGCCTCGTGAAGCCTATCACCCTCTAATGGGTCATGTAATGTGCTTATTTATTAACTTTATTATTGACAGTCAGCCTCACCATGCTGCTACATAAACTCAACAAAGACTGAGGCCTTTGCTTTTCCAATAATATACTAATATACCCAGAACATGTCTTGCACAGCACCCAATAAATATTTGTTGCATGAATTAATGCATGAAAAGCACGTACTTTGGAAAAAAGTGACCTTTGTGCTTTAAGCCATTTAAACTTTTATTGCCAGAAATAAATAACCATTGTCTTAACTTTATTATTTATGGAAGTGTAGATATTTTGGATATAGAAATGCAAAACATTCACAGAAAGTTTCAACAAAGAGACATCAACATTTATAATTCTTTAACTCTAAATATGAATTGTGACATCACCAGTAAGTAGTCCTCTCAGAACCCCGTGCTATCGAGAACAGAGAAACATGGGGCAGGCGTATATAAGGAATGACATTGTAAATAACATGTCAAGTAATGAATGTCCCAAATACTGCTCCGGGCCTCCCAGAATAATTATCCAATAAGTTCTAGATTTGTAGGTGATAAGTAATTTGACTTCATCAGTATGATATTTCTAAATGTTTCTCTTGATATTCACTGTAATAAGTACATTGGATTTGTGTTCTATAACCAACCAGCTAGCAGGAAAAATGTACTCATAGATGTTTGCCAGAGTGTTGTATTTTTTATGTTAGACTTAAAAAAATACATAGCTATCTTACATGTCCAACTGCATTCTAAATGTAGGTATAAAAATAAGTTTATGGGACAATCTATTGTAACTTTAAACAAGTATTTAAATGTCACGCCACGTTTCAAGTGGAGACAAAGCTGTAAACAATTATTGGTCACACCACTGGCAGTGTGGCAGGGAGTGCCCAAGCCATCCCCAGCACACATGTGGTCACTCAAGAACCACTCTGCTGTTCCCTGCCCTTTCTCAGATCCAGCAAAAAGCCCAAGCATCTTGATTTCATTCATTTATCCTCTTCTGACAGCTGTAACAATTAGAGATGCCCTCATGGTTGAATCAGAGCATTTTCCAGTCACAAAGTAAACAGCATTGCAGCAATTTGTCTAGAAACCCTTTTGGTCTGGGGTGTGTGCTTTGCGAGGTCAGGCATATGAGAAGGCACAGATCATCCCGAATCAAGGCAAACTGTAACACAGTGGGCATTTTAGAAAGCACTGACAGACAAATTACCCACCTAACAGGATTCTAAATCAGGTAGGGTTTTTCACGCTCTATGATCTTCTATAAATAGACTTCACCATGGTTTTCATTAACATAGAATTTAAGTATCCCTTTAAATGATATAAGGAAATAAAAAGAAGTAAATGATATCTTCTCTACCTTCAGTGCCTTCATAATTGAGTTTGAGAGAAATGACATGAACATATATATTTTTAAAAGACAACATGAGATTAATAGTTTCTAAATAAGTCACAGAGGTGGTCGACAGAGGGAGACACCAAAATGGGCTAGAGTGCTTTGCAGAGGGTCTCAGCTGGAAAGAAGACAGAGGAAAGGAAAGATGCTCTGTGCTAAGGCAAGGACATCCGGGCAGAGATGGGGCGGGCAGGCTGGATCTGACAGGTATACAGGGCTGGTGCTACAAGGGAAGAGAATTGCTCAGTCTTAGCCATACCTCAAAGTCAGGAATTGTAGCCTCGCACCAGCAGTTGTCTGGTTTATGTTGTACATGCACATATATGCAAATTTCAGCTGGTCTTCTCCACGGTAAACTGACCTGTCTTGCTATCTCCAGTTAAGTGACTTCAGTGCTCTGATACCCAGTGAACCCTCTCATGATTAGCACCCTCCCCCCGAGTCCTGGATCCCCATGGAGCCCTTTAAACCACATCCGAACTCAGAGGTAGAAATATCAGTGCCCTCTATTAATCATGAGGACATTTAGTTTTTCTCATAAAGTAGAAAAAACAAACCCACTGTATCAATGAGTTTGATACAACTGGCTTATAAAGAGAGAGTCAGCCAGAGCAGGGATGGAGTCCCTGGGTGGTTAACCCAGGGAGCCACACACCACTGGCTCAGAACACCAGCTGTCCCACTTCATGGAGGGCTGACATTGGGCAAATCTCTAAGCCCTGCTGTATTCTTTTTTTTTTTTCTTAATTTAATGGTTAATAAGTTCCATTCTTTTGTATAAAACACATGGGAGAAAGCTAGCCAATCAGCACACACCATCACCACATGAACACAAGTATTATTTTAAAGATAAGTTCTCATGAGATATCCATCCATTCTCTTTTCCATCTGCAGGCTGGGCTGTGAGGCTGAGAGTGATCTTGGACAATGAGTGTTTCATAAACCTGGTCACTACTAGCTACAGAGAGTAGAGACCCAGCTGTCACTTAGATGTGCTGTGAGAAATACACTTCTGTTAGCTTAACCCACAGAGAATCTGGAGTTTCTTTGTTTCAGCATCCAGCAATAAAGGGATATAACGGAAAGAGCAGCTCTTACACAGTAACAGTGATGGCCAAGCCACAGGCATAACTTGACCTTTATCACGTCTTTAAGAAGCAAAAGATGTATAGAAGTATCATTAGACAGTACAATGAGAAAATATCAAACCGCAGTACAGTGTTCCCAAGAAGTCTGGTTGCACTGTCGTCCAAAGGGATTCAAAGTTACAAAATCTTGCAGGAAGCTACTAAATGTTCATGAATTTCAACATTTTCCCGACTAAGAAGGTACAGATAAGCTTTGGAAAAAAAGCCAATTGTTGGGGTGCTTATTTAAAAACAAAATAAATCTCTAACTCTTTAAAGGCCTTTATGTTACTAAATAACTATTGTTATAGTGGTTATGGGATGAAATCATCTATAACCCAAGTAGAAAGCAGTAGCTATAAAATTTCTTAGCAGAGAGGAAACTTGTTGGATCTTCCCCCAGCCACTTTCTCTTTCTAATTATTTCTAAATCATTACCTTATGTCCACCTTCACTACAACAGAAACCCAATTCTGCATGACTTTTAGAAGAGATAGAGAAGAGAGTACCTGTCAAAAATAATCAGTGTGGTCAAGAAAGTGCAAATATCGGATTTTAGTAAGAGAAAATGTTTATGTAAAGGAAAAGCGTCTATAAGAATTTAATAGATTTAATGCCATTATAAAGAATGGTTATACAAGAGTGATGTCTGTAAAACCTAGTAAAAACATGCAGTCCACCTTCCTTAGCAGACTCTGTCTCCAAATAAATGCTTAGTAAAAAGTCAAATCCCTGGAAAGGAAGGATTTTACTGTCCTCCTGCTAAATCGGCTTTATGAGCCGTTCGCTCAGCTTGTCCTGCATCTCGTCAGGTGTGTCTTGTGTTTACCACACTTGTCAGCATTTGTTCTCACCTTTCACTCAGCTGTGCCTTTTAATGCATTGACAGCTTCCTTCATCAAATTTAATGGCCTCTTTCAGACAAAGGGATAATTGACTAATCAGACCTTATTTGCAATAATCCTAAGAAACCAATTTCTTTGCAGTCCCCCAGACTGTTAAAAGCATGTCCCAGGCCTATAAATGATGGTGATGTAGAAAGCACCAGGTATTTGTCATCCCTTGAAATGGAGGCTTTTATATGGGGGTGACCTTTCATTCAAAAATTTCACTCCACTCCTACCCTCTCTTTATCTTTGCCTCATTGTTTTTAACCAATATAAATTTCTTGGGTTTTCTTCCAGTTAATAACTGGAATTTTTCTCTGAAGAAATCCTAAGATTTAATTATAACATAAAGTTAGAAGAAAAAAAAACCAGCGTCCTTACACATGTTTTTGTCAATGTATGCATTGAGAATTATTTCCAATATTTTGTTTCTTGAGTATAAGAAAAGCTCCAATTTCCTGGCAATGAAACACAAAATTAAATCTCCTCAACTGCACTGAGGGGCCATTTGTTTTAAGCTCCCTCATTTTGCTAACAACCTCCCAAAACACATGCTTCTCCACGAAATCTTCATTCACAGAATTGACACCATCCAATTTTAAGGATAACTAATCAAAACATCATATCTTTCTAGTGATAAAAATTGATTGAGATAGCAGTTCCAAGTATTTTTCCATACTGTAATCCACATAAAAATTGAAGAAAATAGACTGTCACATGAAGCTGCTGGCTGCTAGAGGTGACCAGGTTAAGGACTCTGGCTTTCTCAGGTCCTGACTGTCTACCCCTAAAGGAATTCAGTACTCAGCACAGGTACAACTCACTCATTCAACGCATGCAAATATTATTGCAATACTCCATTGTGTTTGGGCATACAAACAGAAGTTGTAGATTAAGGCAGGTGTTCACAAGACAAAGTCGACAACTCAAGATGATGAGATTCAATTCCAGTTTGGGCTAAAGGAAAAGCAGAGTTCATTTTTCTATGCTGTGATGACGACGTGAGCCTGGCAAAGCAAAGGCTACTCTGTGGAGTCTAACGATAGTGACCTCATGTGTCAAAGGAGACATACCCTTGAATGTCTCATTTATATGAGCCAATAAATGCCATTTTGTACTTAACCCACTTTCTGCATTATACAATTGCAGTTGTAACTGATAAGCTTTTGGATACATCATGTTATTCAGAAATATCTGTTCAGCAGTTGTCTCCTTAACTGGACTATAAATTTGCTAAGGATTGGAGCTATATAATCAGTGCAGAAAGTACATAGCCCATATGATGAGGTGCTCCATCAAGACATATGTTTTGTAAAATGAATTTTAGATGTAAAATATTAATTAAAAACTATGAATGGAATAGTATCAAGATTTGGCCTGTTGTAATCCATAGACTTCTGAATAGCTTTGTAAACAAAGCCTTAGGAATATAACACATGGAGGAAAAAATAATGAGAAAAATGAATTCATTTAAAAATTGTATTACTAAATTTATTATCTTTCAAACGAATGTTCCAAAGCTGCAACCATTCTCATTCAAGTCAAATAGGCTTAAGATTAAAGTACACACTTTTCAATTGTGTTCTCTTTGTAATTGATTATTCTTTTTTAATTGTAGGGATTCACTGAGGGTACAAAGGACCAGGTTACATTAATTGCATTTGTTAAGTAATGTCCCTCTTGTAATTGTTTTATTTTCTATCCCATTTCCCTAAATCATGTGTCCTAAATACTTCCTTTTTTTTCTTCCCTCTCCCATAAGAGAAATCAATTCTTATTTCTAAACATGAAACTGGTGGACATATATGTTCATGATAACTAAAACCAACCAAGGCACAAATCAAGCTTGGCTACATTTAATTTTGAAATCTTCTCTTTAACAAATCTCTATTACTCATCAATAGTAAAATTAATCAATAGTAAGGTATACTTAAGTTTACTCAAGCTACTTTAAAGTTTATTTAAAGAGAAATTTTGATAAATTAGAATTGACTTTGTTCCACAAATGATATATTGAAACTCAAGTGAATATTTGAAAACTAGAATCAGACTAAAATATTATAGTGTTTTGAGCAAATCAGAATTTTATGTAAAGTGATCTGAATATATAGGTTAACTAAAGAGGGAAATCTCTGTCTACATAATCTATAAAAGGTAAAGGAAATGGAAAAATTCCTTGAAACATACAGCCTTCTAAGCCTGAATCAGGAAGAAATAAAAATCCTGAACAGATCACTAACCAGCAACAAAATTTAGATAATAATAAAAAATCTACTAATGATAAAAACAACACCAAAAAGAAATGCCTCAGACAGGATGGATTCACAGCCATATTCAATCAGAATTATAATAAAAACTGATACCTATTATATAAAAATTATTTTGTAGCATCAAGATGGAAGTAATCCTACCTAACTCATTCTCTGAAGCCAGTACCACCTCAATACCAAAGCCAGAAAAGGACACAACAAAAGATAAAGAAAACTACAGACCAGTATCCCTCTTGAATGTAGACACAAAAATCTTCAACAAAGTACTAGCAAACTGAATTCAACAACACATCAAAAAAAAATTCATCATGATTAAATGGGTTTCACCCCAGGGATACAAAGATGGCTCAACATATGAAAATCAATAATTATGATTTACAGTATAAATAGAAGCAAAACCAAAGACCATATCATCATCTCAATAGATGTAGAAGAAACACTCAATAAAATTCAGCACCTTTTCATGATAAAACCCCTCAGCATGCTAGGCATAGAAGAAACATACCACAAAATTATGAGAGTTATATACAACAAACCCACAATCAACTTCTTACTGAATGGGGAAAAGCTGAAAGCATTACCCCTAAGCACTGGAATATGACAAAGGTGCCTATTCCACTGTCACCACTTCTATAATGCTGGAAGTCCTAACCAGGGAAATGAAGCAAGAAAAAGAAACAAAGGGCATCTGAATCAGGAAAGTGAAGGTAAAACTATTGCTTTTTGCTGATGATAAAAACTTGTATCTAGAAAACCCAAAAAGACTTCACCAAAATACTCCTAGACTCAACAAACAAATTCAGCAAAGTTTCAGGTTATAAATTCAATGTATACAAATGAGTAGCATTCCTATATACTAAGAATAGTCAAGCTGAGAATCAAATCAAAGTCTCAACATCATTGACAATAACTACAAAGAAAATCAAATACATGGGAATATACTTAATGAGGAGGTGAAAGATTTCTAGAAGGAGAACTACAAAACACTGATGAAGGAAATTACAGATGACTCAACTGAATGGAAAAAATCTCATGCTCATGAATTGGTAGACCCAATATCATTAAAATGTCTATAACATTCAAAATGATTTACAAATTCAATATAATCACCATCAAAAATACCAATATCATATTTCCCATATCTAGAAAAAGTAATTCTAAGCTTCATTTGGGGCTCGGCGCCTGTGGCTCAATCGGCTAAGGCACCAGCCATGTACACCCAAGGTAGCGGGTTCGAATCCCCAGCCCGGGCCCGCCAAACAACAATGATGGCTGCAACCAAAAAAATGGCCGGGCGTTGTGGCGGGCGCCTGTGGTCCCAGCTACTTGGGAGGTGGAGGCAGGAGACTTGCTTGAGCCCAGGAGTTG
>CAUYQV010120746.1:0-35705 GCA_963574575.1 Galagoides demidoff
ACCAAAGCCATACATTTGTAGCCCTATCTCAGGTAGCATTGCCTTCTGATTTTAGAAGCGCCTGTGGCTCAATCGGCTAAGGCGCCAGCCACATACACCTAAGGTGGCAGGTTCGAATCCCCAGCCCGGGCCGCCAAACAACAATGATGGCTGCAACCAAAAAATGGCAGGGCATTGTGGCGGGTGCCTGTGGTCCCAGCTACTTGGGAGGCAGAGGCAGGAGACTCGCTGGAGCCCAGGAGTTGGAGGTTGCTATGAGCTGTGATGCCATGGCACTCTACCCAGGGGGATAGCTTGAGGCTCTGTCTCAAAAAAAAAAAAAAGAAAGAAACAGAGTTTGGGCTCAGCGCCTGTGGCTCAATCGGCTAAGGCACCAGCCACATACACCTAAGGTGGCAGGTTCGAATCCCCAGCCCGGACCGGCCAAACAACAATGATGGCTGCAACCAAAAAATGGCCGGGCGTTGGGGCGGGCGCCTGTGGTACCAGCTACTTGGGAGGCAGAGGCAAGAGACTTGCTTGAGCCCAGGAGTCGGAGGTTGCTGTGAGCTGTGATGCCATGGCACTCTACCCAGGGGGATAGCTTGAGGCTCTGTCTCAAAAAAAAAAAAAAGAAACAGTTTGAATTCACTTTTCAGAATTGAGATTCAGAAATAGAAAAATATCTGTCATATTTTTATTTCAAATGAAACATTAAATAAAATAACATACTCTTGTACATAAAGTAAGTCCATTGGACCCAACATAGCCCTGAAGATCAGATTGAAAAATATTTCAAATATATATTTTGCCCCAAAATACAAGACTAAATGTGGTGATGGTAGAAGATGATAGTATTGTCCAGTGGTTTCTCAGGTAGTGGCTCTCCACCAGAGGCAATTTTGTGATCCCATCCCTCTGCACTAGTCATTTGGCAATGCCTGCAGATATTTTTTTGGGAATGACTGGGAATGGGGAGGTGCTATTGGCATCTATCAGGTAAAAGTCACAGACTCTGCTAAATATCCTATTGGGCCTCCCTGCCATGCCCATGACAAAGTAGTATACAATCCAAAATGTTGATAGCGCTGGGGTCAAGAAACTCCTACGCCACTGGATGCAAAAAAAAAAAAAAAAGATAAATGTGTAGAAGTTATAAAACCATGGCACACTGAACCTTCACGTTGACCAAACAGATGACAGACATCTTTGGATAGCAGAACACACAAATGGAAGATATGATTCTGTTGCAGGGATTCCCATGCCTGCCTATCTAAGACCCTTGTTAGCCTTGTGCACTTGATCAATGATACTTGTCCCAGAATCTGCCAAAGTTTTCCTCATCATTCATATATGCATTGGTTGGACCAGGTGAGGGGCACTGAAGTAGCAGAAAACTGCATCACTTCAGACGAAACAAAACTAAAACACTCCAAGCATAGGCTCCACTGATGGTGGGTCTGTCATTTACTAGAGACTGATTAGTAAAGTAATAAAGAGAAGGAAAAACAATTATTTTGATGGATAGATAAACTCCAGAGTATATATCCTAATTTAGTTATTTAATTTTCATTACGCTTATGAAAAACTAGAATTTAATACTATGCATATTTCTTTGGGGAGTTTCATTTTTAATTAGACATGACTTGGACTCTCTCTTTTCCTGCTGCTGAAATAATGTACAAACTCATTGTGTGTGCGCACTCACATACAAGTCGGCTTTTGCAATTGTATAAGTAATTTCTGTTTCTTCACACATACACCCACATGGATCTTCAGTGGAGCACAATTAAATAAGACAAAGCAAAATGCCACAAGAAATTTCTGCCAGTGAATTTATCTATTAAATTAAACATTTTCCCCCAACTCCTACAGTTTGGTTTTAATTTTGATTCCATAATTTTAAATATTATTTTACATAAAAAATAAACTTTATTTCAAGTTAGAATTCAAGAAACAATGTACAGATGAGAAACCTAGATATAAATTATTGTTCTTAAGGTTCATTTTCAGAGACAAAGTAAAGGCTTTTGAAAAGAGCAATTTATTTATTTTAATAGAATCATATCATGATGTTAAAGTAGCCAGCTAAAGTTATCTTATTAAACCAATATTAAGCATTTGTAGACATAAATAGACTCTTCTATATTTTAAAAGGGGGGCTAAAAAAATAAAATGAAATTAAACAGAAACAGAATGTCATCAATAAACTTCAAAAGCATAATTTAATAAGGAAAATTACAGGATTTGATATAATTAGAGAACATTGATATACTTTTCAAAAGACAAAATAAAGCAATACCATGTATACACCTGGCTACATACACATATGTTTAAAAGATGGGAAAGATATACATCAAATTAATGGTCAACATTGGCTTGGCACCTGTAGCTCAAGTGGCTAAGGCGCCAGACACATACACCAGAGCTGGCAGGTTTGAATCCAGCCTGGGCCTGACAAAGAACAATGACAACTACAACCAAAAAATAACCAGCGTTGTGGCCAGTGCCTGTGTTCCCAGCTACCTGGGAGCCAGAGGCAGAAGAATCACTTGAGCCCAGGAGTTGGAGGTTGCTGTGAGCTGTGATGCCACAGCACTCTACCCAGGGTGACAGCTTGAGGCTCTGTCTCAAAAAAATAAATTGTTTAATTAATTAATTAATTAACAGTCAACAATGCATGCAAATGATCAGAGAGGGCTGGGACGTGACTGGGGAAAATAGACCATCATCATTATTTATAATGTTTTGTTTTATTTATTAAAATAATATTTAAATAGATTATGATGAAATATTAACAGTAGCTCATTCGTGTGAAGGGTGCTAAGATGTTTTCCATATTGCTTGTTTTTATTGTGCCTTTTAAATTCCAGAAAATAAAAATCATAATTAAAAATTAAGCAGGAGAGGATGTCTGAGGTATAAATATAAATAGTAATAGACAGACAAAAAGAGACCATAGCCTAAGTGGAGGTCCACATGTAGATGCGGGTGAACTAAAGAACAAGAGGCAAGAATTTAAGGCAGAGTTAAAAGAAAGATAATTTGCAAGAAATAGTTCTCTTGAACTATGGCAACAAATTTGGATATTTTCTTGAATACACTCAAAGCACAAACTAATTTTAAGTAAAAGCAGAATTATCAGAATAGTGTAGCTTGAAGACAAATACAAGCTGAGGATAGTAATTTTAAATGACCATTGCTTTAATCCGAGCAAGTGCTTAACTAAGATAGCAGAAGTGGAAAAGGAAGGAAGAAATTGATGTCTCTTAACTAAGAACATAGCAGTGGAATAAGAGGGAAGAAATTTAGATTTAATTGACAGGATTAGTAAATATTTATATGATAAAAAGGGCAAAAACATCCAGGATGCCTTTTTTTCATGTTAGGACATCTCAGTGAGCATTCGCATACAAAATACAAACTAAAGAAGGTAAGATACTGAACAGTGGCTGGGTGCCATGGCTCATAGCTATAATCCTACCATTCTGGGAGGCCTAGAGGGTGGATTACCTGAGCTCTGACTTTAGAACCAGCCTGAACTAAAGCAAGACCTGATCTCTAAAATATAGCTGGGTGCTGTGGTGGGTGCCAGCTACACAGGAGGCTGAGGCAGGAGGATCACTTGAGCCCAGGAGTTTAAGGTTGCTGTGAGCTAGGATGCCAGAGTACTGCTGTACCACTTATGCCACAAAGTGAGACACTGTCTCAAAAAGAAGAAGAAGAAGGAGAAGAAGGAGAAGAAGGAGAAGAGAAGAAGGAGAAGAAGGAGAAGAAGGAGAAGAAGGAGAAGAAGGAGGAGGAGGAGGAGGAGGAGGAAGAGGAGGAGGAGGAGGAAGAGGAAGAGGAGGAGGAAGAGGAGGAGGAGGAAGTAGAAAAAAGTAAAGAAAATAAAGAATGGGTTTGGTGGGAATGAACACACTATTTTTTTGTTTTAAATTTTTTTGGGGCACTATTTTGTTTTTCTCATGGCTCTTGTATTAGTCCATTATTTCCATTCTCATGGCTCCCCTTTATGAAGCTGTTAATTATATGGTCTATATATTTCTAACCTTCTTCTAACAGATTTCTTGGTCTCTAACTTCCATAACCCACAAGCCAAATGGCACACTATATTCATATTACTGTTCCTAAAATACCTACCTCTTTATTCACTTAAAGCTGAATCAACAGTACATGAGAAGTATCCTAGGAAAAACAGGACTAGAGCACATTACATCTGCACAAATAAAACAAGCCCAGTGGATAGATATCTTGGGGAGAAGATTGCAAGATGAAACCAGTAAAGGAGATGTTGAATTTGTTCAGAATTTCAGATGCATTGCAAAGATGATGGTAAACTATTGAAAACTAATTAGTAAACAAGTAACTCGCACCAGCATGTGTGTGGAAATAATTGCCCTAATGTAAGTAGAGGAACATTTTCCAATGTAGCCTTTTCTCTGCAGCCTTCATAGAAAACAACTTAATTATGAAAAGATTACATATACAGGAGACAGAAAAAGGGAACGGCATATGCATATTGGATATCTATGAATAAAGAGACATATGATTTAGAATATATTTAATGAAAAAAATGAATCTCTACTTAAAGGGATAATCTTGTGAAAGCATATACTGTTGAAGTCATTGAACTACCAAAATAATGACTGATGTGGGCCTCTAGATGGTAAAAAGAAGTGGTCAGTAAGAGGGAAAGTTGAACTGGTTGTCAGCTGTCTCCACATAGTGCTATAAGTTAGAGGAGGAAGGTCCACAACATCTAAGAACATCCACAACATTACCAGGGAAAGTGTGAGCAAAGGATTTTATGTCTTACTAAGTTGTTCGTCAAGTCTGAAGGCAATGGGCATCCTCAAATATTCATAGCCCAGTGAATGGCGTACACATGAAAATTTTTTCTTTTAAGAAAATGCTGGTGGATCATAAAAATCTCTCCAACAGGAGACAACTCAAAAAATTTAAAACTCTAAAATGGATGCATCATAGTAAAAAAGTTGATGTAATGAGCATGGAATCCAATCAAATAGAGATCTAAGTCCAAATAACTGTGGAGGTTATGGTTATACAACAAAATATAAATCTTACAAACCTTAATTTTGTATTAATTTTATAAAAATTGCCTATAGTTTTTCAAAGAGTGATTTTATTGCATCATAATACTCATCCCAAAATCTGCCCAAGTTTCCCGTATCATTCATATATGTTGGAATGATGCTATAAAAAATTGGAGAAGTTAGCACAAGTATATATTCTTTCTCCTACCCTTGCTTTATTCTCTCTTCTAATTACATTCATACAGAGGCTATTACAAGTCTGTCACTGACTCAGGGCTTCCCTTTTAGAGGCGGGTGCTAAACACACACCCTTCAAAAAATAGAGTATGATTTTTAGAAATAGTGTAGACTATATCCACATAAAGGAAGCGGTATATAGTTCTACAGACATTATCATCTTCTCAGATTCCCTTGCCCAAATCACAGATAATGCTTTACATTATTTTGAAGAGTGATTTCAGTTCCTCCTGCTGGTAGAAAGCCAGCTGGTATGTGAATAATGAGGCCAATGACAATTTTGTCAATAACATAACCATTTGCCTCAATGGCTGTCTTACACAGAGGAGGAACCAGGCAGACCATGAAGGTTAAAATTCTGTCTTTACTTTTTGCTAAGTCACCTTCCGCTCACTGATCTATGTAATCTGAAGGTAGACAATTATTTTCCTTTTTCCTACTTCTAGAATAAAGTGCGACTTTGTTCTTTCAGTTACATGTCTAACGGCCCTTAATACTTTTGTTATAATAACATTGTAAAGTATTAATATTCTACATGTACTGCCCCCCCTACAGTTTGCAAAAGGTGATTGCCCTAAACTCTGTACTGTAAAATCCAAAATGTTGATCAAACTTATTAACCACTTGTGTTCCTTCCATTTCAAATGCAATAAATTAACATGTCAAATATTGAGTTTGATTTTGTTGATCTTGAGGAAAAGGCTACATACTTCAAGGAAACCAGAAAGAAATCCTTTTGAAGAGAAACAAAGAAGCATAAATGCTACGATTTATAGCTCTTTATAAACTCAAGGTGAGTCTTAGATATTTCCTAGGACAGATCATAATTTTATCACAGAGGAGATAAACAACAGGATACTATTTGGTTTTCTAAAGTTAGTCAGTTCCTTAAGACCTATGCCTTTTTTGGTGACATAACACAGTCTGATTAGCGTCTATCTCATTGTTTGCAAAACATATACATTGGCAAAATTAATGACATTATCATTTTCATTATTTATTTACAAATAATTTTTCATGCTGGTTGCCTCTCTCCAGTCTGACAGTGTTTTTTCATTTGTACCCTCAAGTAGACATTTGCCAAAGGGAAGTGCCTGAAGAACACCAGAAATATTTTTATTTAATATTAATGTATACAATGTAACCAATTAAGAAAGCCACACAGCCTCAGGCACTATGCAGAACTTTATGGGTCATTTTGTGTTTGCTGTCTTAACTGAAAAATCAACTGAAGCTTTTTGACAGGAATGGGCTTGTACCTATGTCACATGGAATATATAAAAAAAAAAATTTTGTTAAGTGCATATTTTCTCTAAAAAATACAACATTTTCTTGATTTTTAATACATATTCAACTCAATAAAATCATAGAAGATTACCTATATATTAATATAGTCAAGAAAACATAAGTCCCAAGTATACTGAGAATATAAGTTCAGTTATTGTCATTTCATATTTTTCATTAACTTATCATGAAGAGTAGAATTTTGTAATCTGAACCCTAAGTTGCCACCTCTCTCCACCTCATATCCACCCAGTTTTATACCCCAAACATATATACAAGTATACATATACATCCTTTGCCTGTATCATGTAGGAAAGAAATTTATTCCTAAGATTAAATAAACAAGGAGGGCAAAATATAAAAAATGGGAAACTGTCTAATTCCTTTGACATGGGGTACATTTATTATTTCATTTAAACTCAGCCCCTATAGTTCTTGGTCTACATCCATTTTCCAAGACATTATCATTTTATAGAGCAAAAACATATTAAAGTGAAATAAATTCAGAGCTCAAAAAAGTAATATTTAATTTTGTTAAGTAATAACATTATCAAAAAGAATCATTTCATTAAAGACAGGATATATTAACTTCAAAACACTAGAAAAGACCTGATTTCAAATTAAAATTACAGTTCATAATTTTATACTAGCTTTTATACACCTTAGTACTCAATATTCCTCATCTCACTTCAGACTCTTGAAAATTCATCACAAGTGAAATCTACTTACAGCATAGTATTAAATATTACTAATTTATTCTGTACTGCCTTGTATGGGGAATTTTTAAACTCTATTTTATCTTACTTATTAAACTCACTCTGCTTTGTATCACACACAATACTTTATTAAATAATTTGCTCATTTCTATATACTAATACAAAAATCTGAAATTAAAATGACTAGAAGATTATGTCAACCATTTTTTTTCTTTTTTAAGGTTATAAAAATATAAGTTTATTTTATATTAGAGGGAGAGGAAACAGTGAGAAGAAGAGATGAGAAAGAGAGAAGAATTTGTCTTAGTAAGGTGAATAAATCAAGTTCATTCTTAAGAAAGAATATTCTAAAAGTTAAAAGATGAAAGCACATTATTCATAAAAAAGGTACTTTGGTATAAAGACACTATTATATACCAATGAAGTAAGAACATTCATAAAAATGTTCTTCATAATTAAGTTGTCATTAAAGTTCTCTAATGACGTCTAACAGAGGAATTTGCCTGTTCAGTTATATTTTGTGTGACTGTAGAGTTTCTCTTTTGATTGTTTGTTGCATGAAAAAGCAATCAATAACTAATCCTAACATCTTGTATAATTAACTTCTCCTCTACCATCTGTATTTTAAATATTAATATCTAAAAAGGTGCCAGTTTCTTATGAACTATACTCTTAAATGTAAAGTCACTTAGTTTTGTACAGCAAATTTACATTAAACAATAATGTTAATGGTAATATTGACAACTTTTTCGTATTTTTGGTCCTCATCTTTTAATTTGCACTGATACCACCTAAATTATTAAGCATGCCCTTACAAAGTGCCAAATATGTTATGTAATTCAGAAAAACATTTTCTCAGAGTTGGTGACAGACTCTTATTTTTGACATCCTTTGGAAATGAATATTGAAAATTACATTATCTTATTTTCATTATATTATCTTTAGGATAGGTGTAACTTTTCTAACTTTTTGGTCAGACTTCCATAGAGGTTAGCTTCTTCAAGCAAAAAATAAGAAGCCTAATGAGTTTTAAATGTTACTATTAGGCATTTAATCAACTCATATTTTGTCCAAGAACTCTTAAAAATTTTCTTAAAATTATAGAAAATATCATAACTTAACCAAGTGTTCTTGAACTCTCACTATCTTACTAAGTTTCGTTAAACACGAATTTAATGTTCTCCCACATTCTGATGTCATCACATGCAACTTGTATGATTCTTTATTTATTCTATCTTACAATCATTGTGATAGCTTTCATTGCACTTGCTAACATATAAATAATTTCTATATTGTGTCATCTTTAATTACCAAATTTTGTCAGTACCCTATTATGGGTTATAAACCATAATTTAAATTCAACTTTATTTTCCAATTTTTCATAATTTTTATCATTACGCCATTCCATGAATTGGCATACCATATCTGTTGGTATATCTACATTGGCTCCTTCCTCTTCTTCCTCATTGGCAGGGCCTAATTTTGTTGCAACGCTTACCCTCTTTGCATACCTGAACTCAAGGAAGGGGCCTCTTTAATTGATCCAATACAAAGATGTTGATATTTTCCCCGTTGCCTAGAATTGGTTTAGGTATGGCCACATGATACAATTCTGAAAACATATTGCTCTTAGAAAATATTATAAAACAGGTATGTAGTTTGATACTGTCACCATCTGGCAATCTAGAGCAGGAGATTCTCAGTCTAGAAAAATCATGGAGATAGGCAAAAAGATTCTGGGGATAATGGCATTTTTGGTCTCCTGAAGCACACGGGACCTCTCCCAGATGGTTTGTTCTCTGAGATAAGCAGCTTTTGTATTTAAGCCATTTTGACAGTGTTTCTGTCACTGGTAATTAGAAGCAATCTGACAGTGGCAACTCCATACTAAAAACAAGGAAACCAAGACTCAGACAAATTCAGTGAGTGAGTGGTAGAGTTAGGGCTTGAATATAAATCCTTCGTTTAGCCTCCTTCCTTGTGAACTGTGAGGACTCTTCCTTAACAAACGGTTGCTATGGAGGCCATTATCCTAAGTGAAGTAACATAGGAACAGAAAAATAAATACTGCATATTCTCACAAGTGGGAGCACAAGGGCACACAGAGGGGCAAAATGGACATTGGAGATTCAGAGAGGGGGGAAGGATGAATAGCTTCCTATGGGATAAAATGTACACTGCTCATGTAATGGGTACACCAAAAGCCCAGACCCCACCATTATATACAAGGAACAATGGAATTTAACTTGTACCCCATAAATCTATATTAAAATAAAGAGCTGATTGCTTGAACCACTAATCACCGGTGTGTCATATAAGACATATAACATGGGGTATATGTTAATAGTAAAGAACTTCATACAGTATGTATGCATGTGACTTTAAATCCAAACATATGAAAATTTTTAAATTTGATTCTTAAGTTTGCTGCCCTCTGTTTAAAGTGGGATTTCCTTCATCCTTCAATAAATTACCTCTATTTGAATTCTTTCCAGGAGAAATCTCAGTTTCCTCAAACTGGGTTAAAAAGTTTATAAGTATCTTTATCTGTGACAATAATGTAATTCTATAAATATTTAAAAGATAATGATCGTTTTTTTTCAAATGCCTACAGTGCTCAGTCAGAAACTGTAGCATGTTTCAAGCTTCAAGCATATAACAATATCACCTGAATAAACCATTAAAATATGACAGGAAACATACCTTCCATTATAGAATGCTGCATCACTTTTGAGCAAAGGAAATATGAGCAGTGTATTTTAATATACTATAATTAGTTGTCATTTAAAGTGATATAACTACTTTTTATGGTTTTAAGTCAACCATTTGGGAGCTTATTCAATCTACTCTCCTCAATGTGACTACTATTGATTTTTAAAAGATATTAGGTTTGACAATTAAGTTCACAAATTCATCCTAGAAAAAATGCTTCATACCTCATTGCTGAATATCATCATTAAAGTCACCTTCAAAGTACTCTCCTCGAGAAGCAAAGCATTGATGCCAGTGCCTGTTCTATCTTTCAAAGCAATTTTGGAACTCCTTTTCTGGAATGGCCACCAGAGCTCTCATCTTATTACCTTTTATGTCCTGAATGTCTTCTTGTCAATATTTCCTTTACATTCAGAGAAAAAGGGGGGCAGATCAAGTGATTAGGGAGGGTGTTACAAAGCAATTATTTGTTTACTGGCTAAAATCTCCCTCACAGACAGTGCTGTGTAAGCTGGTGCATTGTTGTGATACAAGAGTCTCGAGTTGTCCGCTAAAAGTTCAGGTCATTAGATCTTTTGTACTCAGACTTTTCAGGACTTCAAAATAGTAAACTTGGTTAACCATCCAGTTGGTACAATTCATAATGATTTATCCCTCTAACATAAAAAAAAAAAGGTTAGCAACATTGTTTTGAATCTTGATTTGAACTGGCAGAACTTTTTTGGTTGTGGAGAACTGGCTGACTTTCCTTATGCACGTCAACTCTTTGTTTCAGTGTCATATTGGTGCCCATGTTTCATCACCAGTGATAACATGGCCTAAAATATCTTGCCTCTCTGAAAGGACTTGGCAAATTTTAACTCTCCTTTGCTTCTGTTCATGAGTTAGTTCGAGACTATTTTTGTGCATGCCTTTCTCATACCAAGATTTTCGGTTAAGATTTTCCTGTTTCTATGTTGATGTTTACTTACTTGGTCAGCTATGCTTCTCATGGTCAGCTGACAATTTTGACACACAGTGTGACAAATTTGTGCAATGTTTTCATCAGTTTTACTCGTTACTACCCACCCTGCCTTCTCTTCCTCAGTGGCACATTCTCTCCCTCAGAGAAACATTTAATACTTTGGTACACTGCAATTTTCTTCATGGCATTATCCCCATAAACTTGGACTAACATATCTCTGATTGCACTTCCACTCCTGCCAAGTTTCTTAAAAAATTTAATGTTTGTTTGTTGGTCTAGTTCAAGCTCTGAAACTCACAACAGCACAAAAACACATAGCAACAATAATGAACACCACTCAGCAAGATGCTGCTGCACATCAACACAAAGACACCTGTGAGATACTGACACAACCTTACTGAGCTAGTGGTATAGTGCTGCCAATGTTAAGTGCATCGTGGCAAGTTGCAAACTTAATTGTCAGACCCCATACATATGAAACTCTAAAAGTGATTTAGCTTTCAGTGATATTCAGCTGAAAATAGAATATAGTACTGGGACGAGGAATTTAACTTTTTTGCTAAGTTCTTCATAGTATTTTCTGTTTACATCCAAAGGCACATTTTCTATAAATTGTATATTACCAGGTCCTACAAAAACTAAGATTGTTTACTTTCAAAAAGCTTAAACACTGCTTTAAATGCATAGAATTCTCCATAAAAATGAGATTAGCAACTTCAGTGCTTCAGTGTAGCATATTATAAAAATTATTACAGGAATCAATAGTGCTTTCATTTCCAGAACTAATCAGATGGTAAGATCTTGTTTATATAGATATTAAACAAATGCATTATTCACATTTCTAATGATTTTTAGGGAAAAAAAAGACATTTTTTAATTATCATATGGAAGTGGTGTAATAAATGAGTATAATTTTTATTAACAGAAAGTTAATTTGCATAAAACAAATGCTCATTGAATTATTGAATATGATAATATCTACATGCCTGTTCCTGTTTGTCACATTTTGTGCCTTTTGGCGACATCAGAATTATAACAATCTGATTTATGCATTAAATTTAATGCATAATATGACAACATACAGATATGTACGCCTTATAATGTATAATTTAAACATGATTGTTATATATTTCACCCATTCTTTCATGGCTTTACTGATTTTCTCTTGCAGCCAGAAATCACGATTAAAATGCAGGTTGCCAGATATGAATGTCTGTTCAAATTAATGAATATTTTCATAAAAATACCCCAACTATAAATGTTTTAAAAATCTTGTCATAACATTCACCAAACTTACACATGACAGCTAGCATGTGTTACTGCATTTTCATCTTAAATATTTGATGATTGCCTCTTTAAATCCAAGATTCATAACCCAAAGGCTTTCATTTTCTTACACCATGTGTAATTCAAAAGACATTTATTAGTACAGTCCTCTTTTTATGCATCAACAAAATATATCTGAAGGAAGTAATATATGAACTTCCCAGAATTTTGGACATATTTTAAGGTATTAATTATACATAACAATGTTTTATAATATCTACATACTATTTATATTCTTTCTCCCTCTCCATCCCAATGGAATAAAGATACTATTTACAATAAAGATGATTCTGGTTAAACATTAAAAACTACAATACAACAGATCTCTTTTAAGTCTCATTAAAATGTGTAAACATTTCCTAACCTACCCACATTTTCAGGAAATGATTATACTTGCACAGCTGCAATTTATGAAATTCTGAGAAACATCAATGCTCTTCGAATAACTTTCTAACAATGATCTCAGTTTTTAAATTACAAATTTAAATTTAACATGGGTATTTTTAAAGGTAAATAATTCTAACAGGTACAATATAATCATCTTTATTGTTTAAGAAAAAAATCCAAATAATAATAGTAGGACAATTTCTTACAAGGTAAGAACTGAAGGTTGCCCATTGATGGGTCACTCTCACTTGACCTTGGGTGTGCAGAAAGGTAGTTCACCATGGTAACCTTGGTCTTGATGCTTTTCATACAGTAAATCATTTCAGTCTCTTCATGTAATTCTTTTATTGGCTGTGCAATTGAAATGTCATGCTTCACGAACAGAGAAGCTAGTAATTTCTTACGGGTGATTAAGCCACCTTTCTAATGCATGAACATGGATGAAGTCGTATGCAACTACTTGAATACACACTTAGTTCATCATAATTTTTCTTCTGTAGTTTTTGCTCATTCTAATAAACATATTTTCTCCTAACATATTTTCTTAATCTTTAAATATTTGCAGTCTTTCAATATACTATCAAATATCTCATATTGTTTGATGAGCTATACAACGATTTTTCTATTAACACCTACAAAAAGTATTTGTGTGTGTTGATACATAAAGCAAAGATCTTATTTATAATACTGAAAGTCCAAAGGCAGACAATTATTGAAAGGACATTTCAAGCCATAAGCCAAAACTGACATTCCATCTTTAATTATGTGAAAATCAAAAGAATGTATTTTAATGACAAATTATGAGAAAATCATCAAAACCATATTTTCTTTAAAAAGCAGGAGTTACAAAATTGCTTTTTACTTTATGAACCATTCGTGTCAATATCTCTAGACAATCATTCCCTTATGCTTTTATAATAAAACTCTGCTTTTTGAACCTCATTGCGTTCTACTATGTGACTCTCATAATCACATCTGTCAAGATCCCAGCCCCCTGGCCTTCACATTTTTTGAAAATCTTGGCACTTAGCTCACAATTTCTCCATTCATTACAATTTTTTGCTATAATCCTTGGGCTTTTAAAAGTCACATGAACAACTCATTCCAAACCTTGGCTTCCCAATTCCTTATCTATAATGACCTTCTCTTTGGTTATCTGTTCTCCCAGACAAACGGATCTTGTCATCCCTGAAACTTCTCCAACTTTAATTTCATTTTGGTAGAAATTGTACACTCTAATCACTATCTTTTTTTTTTTTACTATTTCATTATTATTTAATTATACTGGCTACAATCATGAAACTTATTAAAAGTAAAAAGTCTAATTTGTTGATCCCTGTACTATTTTTCTACAATTAATCTCTTTAGAACTTCACCTCCATCCCTACCCAGTTAATATTTGGAGGGGACATTGTTCTAACCATTACCGTTATACCTAACTCCCTTTCCTCTCTGTTGTGGCATCTGGCCCATTTGAATGAACTCAAATTTAGAGGATGTCACTGGTTTTCTTTCTCCACCCCTGACTTTAGACAGCTGAGCACTACTAGAGAAAAACATAAACCAGGTAATACTGGCACCTTTACATAAATTAATAACCATCAATTTTAATGGAATTCAGGCTTTCTGGCAATCACTTCATATTTATTGGTCAAGCAGCATTTCTTTTCTCCACAGAACAATTTCAGACCCTCTGCATTGTCCTCAAACCCCCAGCAGCCTTTCAGCAGCCTCACCCTCAGCACGTTGCTTCACCTCTGTCTGCACAGAGGGAGCAGATACAATAACAGGAAAACTCCTTGCCATCAGACCTGTGAACTGGCCCACATTTCTCCATTCTCTCAGTATTTCCCTGTGTCAGTAGGTATTGTCTTCTGGGCTATACTTCATCATTTCCCTCCCACTTTCTCAGGCACCTCACTTTCAAGGACCCCCTTTCTCTAACTGTGATGATCTGTCTTCTGGAACACTCTTTCCTTTCTTAAACTGATAAATTTTTAACATTGCTTATAGCTCTGCCCAAAAGTGTCTTCCTCAGTGAAGACTTGCCATTTACTTTAGAATGAATTAGGTCCCCCATTCCTCAGCACTATTTTTTCCAACAACTGTATTTCCTTCCTTTCCTGCATTTTTTATCAACATGTTTATATTTATTGTTATTTATAATTCTATTTAAGCGATTATTGATTTAGTATGTTTCCACTGATATTTTTACCCTTATAAGGTCACCATTATGATACATACAGAAGCTCAGTAAATCTTTGATAATGAATAAATAACCATAGTATAAAACCCTTAGATACTACAAACAATGTGTAAGCACTACCTGATATAGGGATCCTATTCTTTTCATAGATGAGAAACCTCCAGCATACCCAGACAGCAGAGGAGTTGGCAGACATGCTGTTAAAGAGTTCGACTCCAGAGTTCACGATCTAATAACTACACTCAATTGTCCATAAAGTAATGAAGTAAAATTATTAGAGTATGCCTCCCCAAAAAGACAAAAATAGTATATGTATGATTAGATTTAGTCTATTTGTTTTACAATGAAGAGTATAATTCTAAAGAGACAAAATTGCAGTATAATTAAAGTTCAGAATGTTTTTAAATCCTTCAGCAGTTTGAATGTGTGGCAAGGATATACTTGGTTTTATATTCATTTTGAGTGCTTTAATTTAATTCTACTTTTTCTTAGTGAATGAACAACATTCTAAGGTCAAGTTAATATTAATGAAGAAGGAAAAAGGAAAATTCTAGAATATAGGACATTGGTCTCTTTGGGAAGCATCGTAAATTAACTTTGGTCTAAATGACTCCTCTGGGCTAGAACAAAGGGATATATTCAAAGGAGACCCAGGAGTGCTGAGAGCTGACTCTGGTTATGGAGATACAAAGAAAATGATGGAAAGGAAGAGTGTCAGAATGGTGGAAGCAGTAGGGGGAAACAGTTCTGGAGAAAGAGAAAAGTCAGTTAAATAATATCCCTCTTCCGATCCTGGCTCTGCCGCACAACATTCTTCAGGGCTGAATCTACATAGCCTTCATATAAGGAAGAATCACATTCATTATACTTCATTTTTACACCAACACTCTATAAAGTATTGAAGAACTGAATATAATATCTGATTCAATAATCAAGAGAAGAGGAAGCAATTTTCAACAAAGCCATCCTCCATGGGAAAAGAAACACACTTGAGAGAATATAAGAAGGCTTTCAACTCAGTGGGAAGGGAATGTGAAAGCACTTCATTGAAGCCCATTGTAGCCTGTGCACAGTTTGCCTGCCAAGAAATGCTCTTTCAAAATAGGGAAATAAATTCCCATTCACTAATAAACACAGTCAAATTCTAAGTTGCCCTCCAAAGTCAAAATCTATAAATATCTCTTAAGTGGCTTATGTCTTAACATAGCTCTTCCAAATTATATTTTATCATAAGGCTTTGTAAGTTTATTCTATTCTTTGTCTTTAGTTGTTCATGACACAATCATGTGCTTCTTACATTATTCAGATTTCCATGGAAGAAGATCACAATTCTCCATCCCCGAGCATTCTGCAGTATAGGGATGTTTAATAGTGCAGGTTTTGTATATGTGGATAAACAGGATGCAAGATCAATTACTTACGCTGTTAGCCATCAGCACCCAATCCCCCTGTCAGCCAAGGCTTAAGTGTTGTCTCTTGACTTCAACATTGACCCAAGAGTCAGGAAAATAGCCCAGGGCTTGTATTTTCCAATAATGTACTGGAGACCTATGACAAGTTCACAGCCAAGTAGTAAAGTACTTCTTAACTCACAGGACCATCAATTGGGATTAAGTGCTTTGAAATCCAGGGATAACAGGTGCACTAAGGACTGAGGAGCTCACCAGGTAGCCTCTTTCCCTCCCAGTCACTCATCTCCTGGCCCCCACACTAGGAGAATGTTGATGACAGGAGAGGAGGAAGATGTCCACAGCAACAAAAGTAATGCAGGGGAGCTCTCCATTTCTCATGTAAGATTGTATGCAATGATGCTAGAAATTCTACAGTGACTTTCAAAAACATATATGTGTTTTACCATTTGCTACAATTTTTGAAATCCCTAGAAGATTCTCATTAAGTAAAAAAAAAAAAAAAAATTGGTTTTGCAGACAATTACAGATTTGCTTTCACTTTAAAATTGTTCCTAATAACATGCGATTAACCAATTTTAGAAAGATTTTTTTTTTAATGGTGCCGTGAAGCAAAACCACCCAATTAGGTAACAGTATTTCCAAATATGGAGTGAAGACAATCTGAAGATGATCTTAAAATAACATTTCAATGAGGAAAAAGTCAATTTTGAACTTAGGAAATGATAAAATAGTTAATAGAAGTTCTCTAATTTACAAAACTCAATTACTTGAAAATCCATGAAAGGTTATCACATAATCTAATTTTCTAATTTAAAAAAGACTATCAAGATTTCCTTGACATGCAGCAAGTAATATATGATTCATTTTTTTTAAAAAATCATTAATTTTAGAAATTCACATTTATTTGGCATTATAAAATAATTTTACCCACATCATATTCTTTACCTCCTTAGTTTTACATTCTTGTAAATTAATGGCTTTCAAAATGTATTTTTAACTTTTAGAATTCTTTTAAAATATGTTTACATCTTCCTTTTCTCCATGATAATTCCAAGAGGTCTCTGCAGAGTTGCCAGGAGTCTCAGTTTAAATATCTCTGCATTAAGTGACAACATCACCTAGTTTTGGTGAAATAATCATTCCCTGGATGCTTGTTTCCCTCCTCCACACCATAAGACAAAGGAGAAAATGAAAATTATGTCATAGTTTTGATAAAGTGTTTTTTACACTATTGGTTTATAATTTAACCAAAATGTGAACTAATGTAGTATAGTAGAATAGTCTGCATAGAGTTGGATTTTTAAAGACATGTCAAAAAGGCACTGTAAACCTTTGCAAAAAAAAATAAAAAATATATATTGACCTTTCTATCTCATTATAAAATTAATTTATATTGTTTGTAGGAAGAAAAATACAAGAGCAGAAATCACCTACGAAAAATATCTAAATGTGGAAATAAATGTCTTTAAATGTTAACCAAACTAATTTACATTTTTTCCTCTCCATCTAGCTAAAAGGAAAAGCATATAATTACAACTTGGCCTTGAAGCACAGATGTAATGTTCAGTGGTCAGCAAAAATGACTAGGAAGCTCTGGCCTAAAAGGAATAGAAAGGCTATCCCAGACTAGCAGCATGAGGGAGATCGCTGAGAGGATGCCCTGCACTGGTAGCCCAAGTCTGTGTACTGTTGACATTGCTGCTTTCTGGAGACCTCCTGGATTCCAGTCCATCCCCCTGGGTGAGTCAAACACCCTTGACTGTAACTCCTAAAGTTACAGAGAAGAAAGATGAAAGCTCAGGTTTATTTTTCATTTCCACCAAATCCTTGTTAACAGTAATGACAATTGAAAATTTTGGAGATAAATAGAGTTTATGGCATAAACCATTTTTTTATATCTCATAATGCTTTGAAAAAAAATTAAGGTTTTTTTATGAGCCAACATATAATTGTGGAAATCATTCTTTTATATGTTAGCCACGCTGACTTACATTTTCTTCTCAAAACATGCCCCCCAAATATATATTGATTAACCTGACTATAATCTTAGAAGTAATGCAGAAGAGGCAGTAAAAGGAAATTGAGAACTCTGTTCCAGCAACCACAAAGAAGAAAATTCTATAAAATGATCAGGTATTTATTTTGTGTAGGAAAAATAAAGATGCTATGGCCTTATTTTAACAGGATCATTAACGTTACTCTCAGTTTTGCTTTCTCGACAAACTTCTTGGATCATTTTTACTGTTTTCTGTTTTATTTATTCTATACTTAAGTAAGTTCCACTCCACTCCTTTCTTAGACATATATGGCTGGAAAAAAATACTTTATCTTTACCAAACATTTATCAAGAATCCCTCAGTGATTCTGATAATAGTACACACCCCCCCCGAGACTAATATGTTTTGTACCATATCATCTCATAAAATTCTTTCCCCACCTTCTACTAACCAAAAACATTGCTGCCAAATAGATTTGTCTAAGGAGCACTCTGGTCCTGTCCCAACCTTTATCAAAGTTATTCACTGGAGCCCCACTACCTATTTATAAAATATTAGGCACAGAGCTTATTACCTTGAATGCATGAATTTCTTTAATCTTTATGACAACTCCAACAGGTTAAGCCAATATGATCTCCATTTTATAGAAGAATATAATTTTTCCAAAGTTGTACAGCCAGTAAGAGGCAGAGAAGGATGCCTATCCTGGACTAATAGACTCCAAAGTTTATTTTTTAAACTATCACTCGAAATATTTCCAATATGCCAGAACCCCTATTTTCCTAAATTTATTTCCCAAAATGCCTTTTCATAAGCACTTTACTCAGGCAAGACTAGCGTATCTGTTACGTAACTCACACCTCGGATCTAAGCTATGACGCCTCTTCGTTCTTGCTGTTAACTTCCACACAACAGCTTGGGACTAAAAATGGCACTGGGCTAAATACAGCTTTAAACACTCTCTCCATTTTCCTATTATTTCCAATATGCTCACTATAAATAAAGGAGGAAGGGAAATTTCCTTCCTGTCTAATATTTTCATCTTCATTTGTGTCACTCTTGAAAGACAATATTAGTCATCAGTCCCTTGAAGAATGGAAAAGCAATTCTTTTTCTCAACATTTAAAGCTCGTCCAAGAAATGGTTATTGTCCATTAGTATTTATTTAGCTCTTTCCTGCCCTCCTTGCAATGTTATGTTATCCATGTAATATAAAAAATGATATCAGTAAATTTAATATCATATATATTTTATTTAAAAGTTAGTCCAGAACAGGTTGATCTGAATTTCTCTCTCCATATAGAAATATAGTATTGTTTATTCCCAAAGAGGCTCAAATTAAAAAGAAATTTAAACAAACTGAATTTGATGTCATATTTGAACAAGTGTTCTTATCATCATTTGTTGAAGAATTCAAAAGTTTAGGAAAAGGTGATTCCAAGCATCATGTTAAAAAACAAAAAACAACTTAAGTGCTTAATGATATTCCTTGACACCTTATTGATAAAGTGAATTCCAATGAAAGAATATGGTTGAGTGGCTGCAATCTGAGGTCAGAAAGTTTATTCATCACCCATACATTGGAGCTAAATGAATGGTATTAGCTAATATTTACTGAGCACTTACTATATGCTCATAGTTTATGGATTATCTCTACTTTAATGATGACAATACCTGCTTTAAGAGGTGCTGTTGTAACTATTTTATATTGCAAGATTGTAGCCGTTATCACCCCCATTTTATAGATGAAGATACTTAAATACAAAAAGTTAGTAAATTGTCCAAAGTTACAAACTAATAAAAGGTAGAATTCGAACCCAGACATCCTGAATCCAAAGCCCCATACTCTTAACACAGTCCTAGAGTGCCTACCCCAGGAATGGGGAACCCATGGGCCTAAGGCCACATATGGCCTTCTAGGTCCTTAAGCATAGCCTTTTGACTAAATCAAAATTTTACAGAACAAACCCTTGTATTTTTATTAATACGTTTTTGGTCATTTTTATATTTTTATTTTTAAAAGGAACATGTGTAAATGCTAAAGAATAAAATAAATTTCAAAAAATAATCCCTCCAGATTAACTGACACAATTAAAATATTAATTAAAATCAATTTAAGCCATAAGGACTAAATTGATAGTTGCTACACTCACGATTTAGTTCTACCTTCCTCCGCCACTGCATGAGGCTGGTTGACAAGAGCTGCTAGGGGTTGAGTACACCAGTCTCACATCAGCTTTGACAACAGGGTACTGTGTTTCTCTTTGAAGTGTGATCTGTGCACATCTCTACAGCATTTTTTAACTGTCTGCTTAACAGACCATCACATTAAAACAACAAGAGAGTACTGAAGGAAGAAAAAATAAATTATTTAATGAGGATTGGTAAATGCAATATTATCTTCTTTCTGCTAAAGATAAGATGATTTGCTTGCTTGGTGATACTGCTATATTGATATTAAAGAAATCCCATGCTCATCAGAATTATAACCCTCATAAAGATAACAAATATTTTAAATTAGAGATAGAGGCATGAAAAGTTGCATTGAAAAAGTTGAAGATGAGAAGTAAAAGCAAAGAAAATTCTTTCAAGCAGCTAGAAACTGGAAATAATGTCACTGAAACAACTAATTAAGTAGCTTATCCACTCAGAAAAAAACAGAAGGCATTCAATGATATAGAAATTGTGAAAAATGCATTCTCCAAGTTGTAGGATGCATAAGGCCCGAGAACATTTCCAAGTATGAACAATTGCCTCTTTCAAGAAGAACCCTAACTGATTGGCAGCATGAGTTAGACTCCCAACTTAACGGACCAACTTCATGCACTACTTCAAAAGGAAAATACAGGGTGGACATAAAGTTGGTGTGCAATTTACTATGTTAAACTATTTTAAATTGCACACCAACTTTATGTCCACCCTGTATATGTTACTCAATTGCTTTGGGTAACTCAGTAGATACCACTGACTCAGCAGAGACGATAATCTCTTTAGTTCACTTTAAAATAAACAAAGAATTTTCATGTTTGAAATTATTAATTACGGGCAGTGCCTGTGGTGCAAAGGAGTAGGGCGCCGGCTCCATATGCCAGAGGTGGCGGGTTCAAACCCCGCCCCAGCCAAAAAAAACTGCAAAAAAAAGGAAATTATTAATTACATAATAGTTAGAATTTTTCCAAAATAACGTATAGTTTTAAGTCTGTCTAATTGAAGTTTCTTGAAGCCTTATTTGATTACAGTTAAATAAATATGGGCTTCCAACATAAAAAGGTTCCCTGTCCCTGGCCTATGCTTTTATCATGTGCTTTTAATTATAGGGCAACACCTAAGGACATTTAGGGTAGGCATTGAATGGTCAACCTATCAACCTCTGCCACACTATCTACTTTAGAGGAAAGGCAGTCATGTTAACTATCTGTGTTGCTATCTTATGGTAAGAGTAACAAATTACCACAAAATTGGTGGCTCAAAACAAAAGAAATTTATTCTCTCATAGTCCTATAGGTGAGAGATCCAAAGTTAGTATTGCTGAGTAGAAATCAAGGTGTTTCCAGGTACAAGCACCTCCCAAGCTTCTACGGGAGATTCAATCCTTGCCTCTTCCACCTTCTGGTGGCTGCAGGCATTCCTTCATTTGTGACTCCATCTCTCCAGTCTTCACAGTCAGTATTTCCAATCCCTCTGTGCTCCTTTTTCATATCACCTTCTGCTGTGTGTGTGTTTCTTCTCTCCCGTCTGATAAATCTTGCACTGTTTCTCTCTTACTAGGTCAATGGAGATTGCTTTTTGGAAAGACCTAATAATCCAGGATAAATCATCTCTAGATCCTTAATCAGATCTGTAAAGACCCTTTTCCTAAATATGGTAATATTTAAAGGTTTCAAGGATTAGGACTTGACATTTTGGGGGACCATTACTCAACACTATATCACCAGTGTGTGAATACTACATTCATGTGTAATGAGAGGTGTGTATCCGCAAAACAAAATATCACGTGAGGAATTTTAAAGCTCCTCTGTAAATCAGTCTTCTTTCAGCAGTTTGCACCACACCCTTCTACATCTGCATTCGCATATACTGCGATAGACCTGAAGCAAACCACAGTACCTGACATTCATTTGGATGAAGGAACACTGAGAGAACAGCAAACAGTAACCATTTCCCCCCAAGATACTATGTAAGTAAAGAATGAGAATACTAAGTAAAAATGTAAAATAAAAACTGGATCATTTAGTGTTTAGCTTCTTACTCTGTCTATTTTGAGTTTCAGAGATAAGAGCCTTGCTGGTATAATAATTTTGGCCGATGGATATAGTGATCACACGATGAAAGGAAACAAAACACAGGAGCCTGGTAAATGGGGGTTGGGATATATTAAGTGTCAACTCTGAGTATACCACATCTTCATTGGCAGAATAATCTAAAAGAAGAAAACTGTCCGGGGCATAGGACTATAACAAGGACCTTGATTTTAGTAATTCTAGTCACAGGCTTATACCTTAGATTACCTTGGGATTCAAATTCCCATGAATGGAATGGTGTGACCTCCTACTTAGGCTACTGATACTTTTGGGACATAGGGAAGGAACAAAATAAACCGATAGCACAGAAATATGTTCTCAGGATAACCAAACTCAAAGCATTACTGAAGATAAGGGAGCTAAATAGCAAAACGCTGTAGGAAGCACTCAATATAAACAGTAGTTATCAAATACAATAATCTACAGATTGGACCAGGCATCCTCAAACTATGGCCTGCGAGTCACATGCAGCCTGCCTAGGACATTTATCCAGCCCACTAGATGTTTTTGCCACCAAGTCTGTCTTGCTTAGCAGCCGACTCGTCCCAGGGCCGGCACTCTGGCCCTCCAAGGGTCTGAGGGACAGTGAGCTGGCCCCCTGTTTAAAAAGTTTGAGGACCCCTGGTTAGACTGTAGGAAGTACAAAAAATTGAATAGTATGATAAAGTTTGTATAGAATAAAAAAATACTAAAAATGATAAAGCACAAAGAGGAAGTATTGCATGATTCCATATAAAACACATACATTAAGAAGGAATGAAATATAAGTTTTCTATCTTCAAGGACCAAAATATGGGGTTATTTTAAATCTTTGCCAGGGGGTTAACTAGTCTACATGGAAGCAGCTGAAGAGAACGTTAGATAACTGAAAAATAAATCTGAGAAAATTACCTGGAATGCAACAAGACAGAAAAATAAGCAAAAATGTTTAAAAAGATGGTGAATTTAAGAGTCATAGAGAATAGAATTATAAGTTCCAATACATTTTTAATAGGAATTTTAATACAAGCTTTCACCAATGGAGCTAACTAGCACACCACACCCAACAATTAACCAATAGATATTCTTTAATTTACACATGATACATTTCTAAAGACAGATAACAAACTACATCAAATAACCTAATCAAAAAATTTCATAGAGACCTAGATGGTCTCATGTTTCAGAGAAATGTGATATATATCATGTTTCTGTATGCAATGTAATGAAATCAGAAGAAAAAAACAACCCCAAAAGTGAGCAAACCAATACATTTTTAAATTGTTAAAGGTATGTCTCAGCAGGACATGGCTCAAGAAAGAAATCACAATAAATATGTTTACATAAAAAGCATCAAAACAATAAGAATACATGTCAAAACGTTTTGGAGGATTCCCAAATGTTGCTTAAAGGAAAGTATATATTCTTAAAAATATATTAGAAAAGCATAAAGAAAAAAAGTCCAAAACGTAATAATCTAAGTGTTCAAAGCTTTAAAAGGTTTCAAAATGAAAGGAAGTAAAAGATCCTAGATATAAAATTTAATGATATGAGAAAAATATATGGTTAAGACCAACAAAACCTATGGCAAGTTCTTTGAGAAAAAACTCCATACCTACACGCTTGGAAGAGGGTATTCATAATTCATACCAATAACAATAGATTAGAATCTGAAATATAGTCTACATAGACTGCAGATCAATAAGAAAATGAAAAAAATAATATACAGACAATTCACAGAAAAAGAAATTCAGAACAAACAAAATATTCACTTGTGTAAAAAGGAGTGCAGTACAAGTAAATTTTTAGAGCTTCATTTATAATTTAAAAACAAGTCTAACTAAAAATAAAATCAAAATGCTAGGTTCAGTAGCAAGATACAGGAAGATAGGACTTAAAAAATATCCCCTGGGCTCGGCATCCATAACACAGTGGTTACAGCCGCGGGTCACATGCACCGAGGCTGGCAGGTTCAAATCTAGCCCCGACTGGCTAAACAACAATGACAACTGCAACAAAAAGTAGCCAGGCACTGTGGCAGGTGCCTGTAGTTCCAGCTTCATGGGAGGCTGAGGCAGGAGAATCACTTAAGCTCAAGATTTTGAGGTTGCTGTGAGCTATAAGACCCAGGGCTACATAGTGAGACTCTATCTCAAAAAAAAAAAAAAAAAAAAAATCCCCTGGATTGGGGGCATCTACAAGTCAAGAGTGATCTTCCATAGCACCAGGGAGGCTAAATTCAGTTTGTAGAGCATGGTAAAAGAACGAGACAAAAAGGAAATGGAGACAGACTAATGAATTTCTTCAAAACTTTTATCCAGGACAAAGAGAGATACAACAGTAGCTGAAGTTGAATGCATGCTTAACGGAAAGTTGGTTTATTTGTTGTTGTTGTTTCACATGATGATTTTATTGTGAATGAACCATGACCTCCTTATTAAGCTGAGAAGTAGCCACAAGAGAGGGAAATGTCCTGAAAGTAAGAGAGAAGAGGAAGTGACAGAGCATGCTCTGGAAAAAGCAATCAACTGTATGGATGCAAAACGTGGCCTTCAGCTAAAGAGCAGCAAGAATGTCTCGATTTTTAAATTAATGAGTATAGGAGGACACAACGCATGCATAAATTTGAGGGTATTCAGTAACGTAATAAAGCAAATTTTAAGAGGCAGTGAGTCTAAAATTAAGTGAAGGAGAAATTACTTAAATATGGTATTGTGAAGATCTAAGCAAATAGCTCAATCCCTATTTTAATAATATAAAAAATATATAAAACTGAATTAAACATGGCCCATAACGCCCTTAAAGAGCTCACAGTCCAACAGGAAAAGCAGGAGATAACCAAGGTAACTAAGATACACTTTATCCCTCCTCTCTCAACATATACATATTGTTTTTCCTTCTTTTATTTTCTAAGATTACACAGCATTCTCTGATCCTCTTTCTTCCCAGTTTTCCTAAGAAAGGATACGCGAAAGCGGCAATGTTTACCAAAGTGCCAACGTGAAGCTTAGGCTCCCTTCTGCGACTTACTACTGTGGGTTCTAGGGCAACTCATGGAGGGCTGGGTAACAGGTCAGACTAAACGCATGAGAGAGATGAGGAGGAGGCTAACTGATTAGAATCCTTCTACTTCTTCTCCTGCACCCAAACCCACTTCACCTTTACAAAAAGAATTAGCCTCACTTCCTAATGTGAAACTGACTTTTGTCACAGCCAAAATAATTTAAAGGTGGGCAATATTATTGATAATTTCTTAAAATCTATTCCTTGACTATGTAACAATAAAAATTATGTTACAGAAAGGTAAAAGTTTTAAGTTTATATTCTTGTAGCTTCATTGCAGATTATTTTCATGTGCTGATTAAAACTATCTTCCTTTAAATCCACTTGAAACGATTCTATTAAACAAGGGAAGACAGTCAACATTTATTTTAAATAAAGTTTATATCACCCTTTGATTTTCAGCAATTAATGTAGAGAATAATTAGAATTGGTAGTAATAAAGTTACTACCAATTATAATGAAAAATTAATTATTTTTCCAAGAAAACAATGTTTTTTTTTCTGTGAATGTTGCTAGAGGAAGAAAGACTGTATCATACTCTATGCCTTTCATTTTAATGTGTCAGAATTAAAATCATTTCTCCAAGCTCCAAACAGATCGTAATATATCTGAGGTTAATTACCACTTTGTGTTCCATATTTTATTATGTTTTCTTTTAAAGCATCGTTCATTCAATTCATTTCATTTTATGGTTGGCACTTTACATGACATCACTGATGCAGAATAAAATTTATAAAGTGAGGTGGGGATGGGGAGGAAACCCAGAGAACAGAGTCCTCACCTAGGCCAAGCTGGTCACTCCGCTTTGCTTAGAAAAAAGTGTCTTCAGAATTTCATTAATATTCTTCTTTTTAAGCATTGCGTGTATGCCTGATACACTCTACTTCTGAACTAAGCAGTAACAAAGTGTATAAATTCACTTGGTTGCTCAGAGTGACAACTTCAATTTCTTTAATATATAGTTACTTTCTCTAAAATTAAACAATTAATAAGCCAGCAGCTCTGTGAATCATAAATTATTCATACTTACTATACCAATGAACATTAATCAATTATAAAGAGATACAGAAATTAAGACCAAGAGAAAGAGTCAACCATAGCCTTTTAATATTGAAACTCTGCTAACTCAGTCTCTTTAAACATATTTGATTTGTATAATACCATCAATATGCACAGCTAGGCTTGCTGCCCAAGTTTCCAACAAAATAACCAATTTATGAGTATACATACGCTGTCAACCAGTAACAAGCAATTCTCATCACAATTCTGTAGTCTTTGACTAAAAGGGCTTATTAGAGTTCTTTCAAATTATTGTACCTTATCAAATATTTAGTATTAACTCTCCTGGCTTCCCAAGGAATTTGAAGCACAAACTGAAAAGCATCTTTAGAATTCTTTTGTAGTTTGAATACCAATAACTTTATACCAAATACATATAAAATTATAATGATCACAAAATCAAAAACGTCTATCTGGACAACAGCCCTAGTCAGTCAGTCATGGCTTACAGCATCATTAACGAACACAGGTTTGCAAGAAGTTCGCAACTTACGATCATCTAATGAGAAATTTTCACTTGTGTATCCCCAACACACAGAGTTTCTCCCTTATGCAAGTACTCACACTAATTAATTTATTTCAAATCAGTTGGGGGAAAGAACTGCATTTTCCAGTCTACATTTTTACCAAGATTATAGGAACGGAATAATAACAGTATGGGGCTGGCACGTAGGGTTTTAACTGGGGAGGGGGAATTAATCAGAATAAGAAAATTGGAACGTCCATTTGGTTATAGCTATCAATCAAATGTTAGAGTCAAGTATTACCTAGGAATAGGCTGGAAGCTGTTCTTTGATGGTTTTTAGGAAAAAAAAAAAAAGAAATGAGCTTGTTTTTCAACACCACAAGGACAGGAAGGAATCATTGATAGGTATTAATGAATGTCTTATTTCACTTTTTGGAAGCTGGAGATGATGGGTAAAATAGATTTATATTGAGGAAAATTAAGAAAATAAATTGTATTATAATTTTCCTGAGTACTTAGTAATAATTATTTTTTTTCTGTGTCCTTGAGGATTAACAGGGATAAGACATCTGTTTCCTGAACTGATAAAATGTGTGGTTAGCTTCATATAAATGTCAAAGCTGTAGTTGAAAAGTCTCAATGGGCACGTAGAATACTTTGCTATCACGAGTGGAGGGGAGCAGACAAGGACCACTCCACTGGTCCCAGAAAAGTTCATAACTAATAGTCATTCTCATTTAGGAAACATGAAGGTGCAAAACCTTGAAAACTCACATGCTCAGTTTGAAAAACCACAAACTACATGTTAGTTCTTTCTAACAAAATCAACAGATACCTATAAGAGTCTTTAATCCAATCCACACTACCACTATAAGTGCCATGAGAAATGTAGAAAAATATGAAGCCCAATTATTATAACATAAACAGCCTGGAATTTAATTAGGTGATTAATTTTAGTAGTAAAAAATAATAATGCTTTACAAAGAGAGAAGTTGCTTGCAGTAAATGATGCTATAGACACAAGTGCTGCTACTAAAGTGGAGACAAGACAGATTTCTTCAGTGGACAACACCAGCAGGGTCACGTTCTGTCAGCAGTGCAGAGTCTCAGACCCTGCCCCAGACCTACTGAATGTCCAGATCTTGTGATGCACATGCACATCCAACGTGGAGAAGCCCTTTCTTAAGTCTTTTTATAGAGAAACTGGTAGTTTACCCTGTCAACTCTGTGCCCATAAATAATGCACATCCATGTTTATAGCCCAAACTTTCAGGAAAATATCCCTTGGGAAAATTTCTGGCTCTCAGTCAGGAAAGACACATCTAGGGAGGGCTAATTCTCCCCTGGTAAAATGCAGATCCCTTTGCCCTCCCCAGTCACCCACTCTGTGAAGGCTGCCTCTTCCCTCTCTCCCAGGAACCCTTCCCTCCCAACCACATTGAGGGCTGTGGCCAGACAGGAGCTTCCGAGACTATCCAGCCATAGGTAGACAGGTGGGTCCCTGGGGCCCATATGGGGTTCTTGGTCCCCTCCGTGTAGCCAGGTGTTGGTCCTCAGACCTTGTCCTGCATGGCTGAAGCCCTCCTCTCCAGCACTGCCAACGGCTCTCTCCCCTGATTATAGTGCTTGACTGAGGCCATCCGAACCCACTCCCACCAGATCCCGGACTCTCTCTTACTGGGACCCTCTGTGCCTGGGGGACCCATGCAGGAGGGTGTGGTAGCTCCAGGGAGCTCACTGAGTTCCCCTACTGCCAGCCCATACTGTCCATGTATAATGCACATTCTTATTCTTCCCTCAAGAATTTAGCCAAAAAAATGTAGGCATTATGCACAACAAAACACAGTAGTCGTTAATCTACAAACATCCAACTCACCTACAACTCACATTTACCAATGGAGGGTATTACAGTAAATCCCTGAGTTGCAAACATCCGACTAACGTATGACTCACACTTAAGAGGAGAGGCTATTAGAGATGATAAGTAACTGTACCTGTTCCAGCTTACATGCAATTCAGCTGAAGAACATACCTACAGAAGGTATCTCATTCATAATCTAGGGATTGCCTAGAATGAGTTGGCCAGGAAAAGTGGAAAACAGGGGGTCAGGAAACTTCTGGCAAGTTCTAAGAAGAGAACAGAAGCGCAGCATAAGAGGATCAAGATGTGTCGTAAAAGAGTTTAGCTGCCAAATTAGCTACGGCAATGATTTTATTCAGAGTGGCAAAAGTTAAGTCTTGAAATATAGGAAGTGTCTGGGTAAGAGATGGCCTGGAAACTAAGTTCAGGAGAACCACTGGGTATATACAAACAGATGAGGTTTTATGTAATAAATGTTATTCACTCTTTAGATTCCACCCTTCCTAAATGAGGAACTCAACTCCTTACTTCTGGGAGCTCTGCTGCTCGTACTTCAGTTGATTCCATCCTTGAAAATGACACTCAGCCAAAGGGAGCTCTTAGCTGTTTATGCCTCTTCCTGAAGAAAGTCGCAACTTTGGGCATAGGAGTCCAAAGGCCGGGCTTCCTGGTCACCAGCTTCCGAGTTCCCTGTAGGGCGACCTGAGTTATCTGGTACAAATGCAATTCCTTCTTATCTCTCTCTTCACTTGGTCCGGCACTTCTCATTACCTCACAGAATTGATCTCAGAGGGTTTCCCAGTAAATTTCCTGCACACCATTCTTCACATCAGAGTTTGTTTTCAAAAAGCTGATCTAATAATATTTTTCCTCAAAAACTTACATCATTACAATGTATAACTAATCTATGTAATCATTCCTTTGAAGTTCATTTATGTTGAAATTTCTCTAGTATGTGTAATATAAACAAAAAAAATTTTACAAAAATTTATATAAACTAAGAAGTACCTATTTCCAAGACTGATTTTTGCCGAGACCTCATCTACATTCAGCTATTTGATACATCCTTGTTGTAGCACTTGGGACATAACAGGTATTCCATAAGTGTTGGTTGACTAATAAATATATGTACGTCATGTAATAACATTTATATAGCACACTGCAGCTCACAAAATACTTTACCTAAGTGTTCTCATTTAAGCCTCTAGGGAACTTAAAGATAACAGTTATAGCCTCAGTTATAACAAGAAATCTATCAGACACAGAAACACCTATGTTTTCAAAATCATAGATTACTCGGCTCACCTCAGACTTCCTGAATTAGAATCTCTATAGGTTTTCTTTCCTTCTCAAACTTAAATGTGTACTAATTTCTGACAAGCTCCCAAGATGCCACATGTGGTCCATTCTATGTGGCCTGAGGTGTGGAGTTTGACCAGTGATTCTAATTGTTATAAAGGTCTTCAGGAAATTCTGATGTGTGACTACTCAGATTTTTTTTTTCAAGGTATATTCAGGTCATACTCCGAATGACTCTGATTCAGTAATCCCAGGGCAGAGTCTAGGGGCTGACTATTTTCCTAATATGAAGCCAGAATTGAGAACCACCAATGTAAATCTTGCTTAAGAATATATGCCCATGAAATGGCAGAAGCAAGGTTATGACCTAAGTCTCAATCTAGTGCCCACGTCTTTTCCAAAACCTCACACTACTTGTCTGGGACAAAACACGTGAAGAATCTCTGACTAGCTCAATCATGATCAAGTAATGTTAGACCCTGGAAAATATCTGAAATATATAATAATCACTGCCATGTAAGTTTCTAAAAAATCACATAGTAAAGGGCAGATACACGAATCCCAAAGTGAAAAAGGTTAAACATGATTTAATTACTCTCATGATTTAATGTGATTCCATATTCTTTAAATTTCTCCATTTACAAAGATATTAGAATTTCAAAATCTATTCCAAGAATTCACAGGTGATATATTCAAACAAGTACTTCTCCCCCACATTCCAGAAAATAGTTCTATACGTTTTTTGAGTGAACATTTCATCATCTCTAGAAAGGGCACCTTTCCGACTTCCTCCTATATTTGGAGAACACCCTCACTGCCTCCACCACACCCCACTTGCCCTGCGAAATTCTCTCTAATAGGAGTACTAATAAAATAACTTTTTGCACTTATATTCTCATCTTGTTTTGAACTACCTTCAACAAATATTTCCCTGAAAAATTACAGTCACCCATCATGATGAGTGAGAAATACAGGCATAGTTAGCCCCATGTGCATGACATCAATTTTTCAACATAATGTAGCAGGCGGTAAAGCGCAAAAAGTTCAGCAGAGGCCTCAGCCACTAGATGCCGCTGATGTGTCTGGTGGCCTAGGAAGTGAATTCTACAGAACTATAAAGGCTTACATCTTGGAAAATAAAATGCTGTTACTATGGAGACCAGCTGAGATTATGGATAATGAGAGTACCATGTTTTCCACTCTCTAAGGAGCTATTGTTCTCCACATATTGCTCTATGCTGAACATTACTGACCTTCAAAATGTATCAAAATCATTAGTACTTTCCTTTCTAAAATAAAGGATATTTCATTCAATACTTTCCTGTGAGTGAGAAGCTGTACCCATCAGTTATTCACACATACGTACACACACACGCACATACAATGTGAAAAGCAACCATTATTCGATGCATTTTCTTATTTAGGTAAAGAGGAATGATAGATGGTGTAACAGTACAGGATATCACAGTTTCTACAATTTTATATGATTCCATATTCTTTAAATTTCTCCATTTACAAAGATATTAGAATTTAAAAATCTAACCCAAGACATGTCATCTTTGTAATAGTATTAAATAACTAGCTAGGGATAATTGTAGGCAAAAGCATGTTTTCAGTGGAACTAGGGTATAAGAAATTTCCAGTTAGGTTAGAGAAAATAGCCATGGGATTTTTCTTCTAAAAGCAAGAAGTACAGCTAAAGCAAGAAAAACAGAGTCATAGGGAAATAGAATTTTGTTATATAAAAGAGTTTGGAACAGGTTTTAAAAGATGTTAAAAGGATAAATTACATTTTTTGATAACTAACTAGTTGTTGATTTTTTATGAGTCTTGAATTTACTGTCTTCAAAAGGAAATCTTTAAAATTAAGGTTCATATTTATATGATTTTAGAAAATTAAATATAGAGAAAAAATTTAATGGATACTGTGATATCTTATAAAAATATTTCACCAAAAAATATTGTCTCAAAATAATTGCTTGAATATCCATAGCCCAAAGAAATAAAAACTAATATGTCTCACAATTCAAGCAAAGGAAAAATTAATGATCAGATTTTTCATTTCAAAAGACTTTGCATCATAACTAATGAGTATTAAATAGTAATAAATATGTCAGTGTTCATAATATATGATGATTTTTCATTATCCCAGAAAATGATACCAGTCATTTCTTCTAAAAAACTACCACTGAATGGCTGAAGCCTACAGTGAATTTGATGTGCCATCTCCTTGAGCCTACATTCTAATGACATTAAATGATTCATAGAAATCATAGCTTGGTATACAGTTGCCTCTTTATAAAACAAATAGAAGGTGTGGTTGACAAGAATATCTTGAAATAAGTGTCAAGGGACAGCATTAGAATACTAACCTGTTATCTGAGTCATACTTGTCAAAATGTAGGAAATTCTGAAATTACAAGTTTGTGGTCAACCCTATCCAACTGTCAGATTCATGAAAATGTGACAGAGGCATGAGGAACTGTAAGTAATAGCACAGCTATAGTGTATTTTACTTTCTTATTTCCTAAGACTGCCATAACAGAGCACCACAAAAGTAGGTTGCTAAGAGACAGAAATTATTGTCTCACAATTCTAGAGACCAGAAGTCTGAGATCGAGTAACAGCAGGCTCGAGTTCTCTCTGAAACCTATATGGTAATCTTCCCTTGCCTTTTTCTAGCTGCTTGTGAATTGCTGGCACTGGCATTCCTTGGCTTGCAGCTGTGTCATTGCAATCTCTGCCTTCATCATCACGTAGTGTTCTCCTTTCCTATCACCTCTCCACACGGCTGTCTTCATGCAAGGACACCAGTTATACTGGATGAGGAGCCCTCACTACTCCAGTTTGATCTCGTCTTAATTAAGTACATCTGCAAAGACTCCATTTACAAATAATGTCACAGTCTGAGGTACTGGGGGTTAGGACGTCAACATATGCTTTTTGGGGAATATGATTTAACCCAAAACATTCTCACAATTTTAGAAAGTACTTGGTAGATTATCAAACTTTATAAAATGCCACCATTTCTTTCTTTTTGCTTGCAAAACTTCATAGGAGGTTATGAGATTTAAAATAGATATCAGAAGCTGTATGATGTCATTCTATAAGCACTAAAAATGGACTCCAATGACTAAAAAGCAAGAAGGGCTACAGACCCAAAGACTACAAAGGATTGTCTCTACTAATATCAGCTTGTGATCAAACAAAAACGTACCAAAATCACATAATCTGAAGAAACACCCTGCCTTTTTTTCCAGTTGTCATTGAAATCATTAGTAATAAACAATTACCCTATGTGAATAGATATTGTGACATGGATACTTATTTTAAGGAAATGCCCAGTGCTAGTAATAATAATTTTGGCTTCATATTTCACTAGGGAATATAAAACAATAACCTACCACTCCCTTCTACTTCACATAGTTGGGTAAATGAATAAATGAAAACAAATTTGCAGCTTCAGAGATCCTCAGATAAAACATAAAAGCCTTCAGTGCATTACTCTACCCATTCCTAGTTGTACGTAAGCAACGTAACTTTTTCAAACTTTCATCGCATATTCCCATCAGATTCTCGTCCAATGCTGTGCTGAAAGAAGGAACATCAATGACTAAAACAGTTCAAAAGACCAAAAATGTGTTCACTCATCTGTTGATTCAATTATCCTTTCATCCATGCCCATGAGAACCTACCAAATTCCAGGTGATAGGAATTGGATTTAAATTAAGAGAAATAGTAATGCAGTATTTCCTAACAGAATTCTTCAAGAAAGTAAAGCAAAGAGTAAAACACCACTTGTTAACAATTAGATATTCAGTGGTCATCTTGATCACATAATTCTATGTTCATTGGTCCTTACAATATTTTTTTATTTAATGACCATATATGGTAGGTCATTGTTATAGGTCCTGGATTTAAATTATCTCCTGTCTTGGAAGTGAAATTTGGCTCGATGAATGTGTACTGAATCTTAAATGGACTAGCAAGTTTGCCCAAATACTTCCTGAATTTAAAGTGAATTCTTTATATTAGAATTTAAAGAAGAATGGAAAAGGCATTGCAAAATATGTATTTTGTAAATTACATTTTGATTAGTTTCCCCAGCAGTGATGCTAATGTAATTTTCTTTTGGTTTTCAAGAGCAGCTATAGATTGCTTTTGCAAGTGCTTATATGAAGAAACAAATATGCAGCCACAACTCTAGGAGCCTAATGGCAATCACCTAATGCCCTGCCAACACCACAAATTAAAGATGTTCAACGCTAAACCCATCATTTTCATTCTTTAACTATACTTATTTGTATGCTACTGGTTCATCTTGTTGATACCATCACCTTTTCATCACTCAGGACCCAAATAATCTTTTCTCCTGTTTTTAACATTTCCTTTATGAGGTCCCTCATTCAATTTCTCATTTGAACTCCACAATATATATATATTTATCTTTTTCTTCTTCTTTATTCCACAGACACCACTCTCATTACCTTTCTTAGAAGAGTGGATTTCTAAATCTTCTCCCAACTTGTGTTTCCAGCATATTTATCTCAATGGAGCACAAATTTAATCATGATATTCCCTTAAATAAAAATATCTTTCTTCACTTGGCCTGGAGGGTAAAACCCTTTGTCTAACATTCAAAACCTTTCATAATTAGTCTCCTATCTCCATTTCTTATCTCCTGAATGCTCATCATGTATAGAACACTATTTCAAACTAAAGTAATTGCAGTTAACCTCAGTATTCCTAACCCTCGACAATACTGACACTGATTTCTTAGTAAGAATGCTTTTACCTCATGGCCAAATTCTATTATCAATCATAATAATTATACTTTTTATTAATTATAGGAAATGAGCAACTGAGTTGATTTATTGCAAACTAAATGATATACTTCCAAGTCTTTCAAACCCCACACCTGGCTTTAATATATCAAATATTTTTTAGTATCACAATCTTTTTAAAATCCCATAAAAATGAAAGATTATTTGCAAATTTAATGTTGCTATTAATAATGGAAGAAAACATTAATGTAGATTTTAATATTTGAAAAACTACCTAATAAGTTTCTCTTAGTAGAATATAAATTATATGAATTCATCATAATTGCTCTGCAGTATTTCCTAACAGAATTCTTCAAGAAAGTAAAGCAAAGAGTAAAACACCACTTGTTAATAATTAGATATTCAGTGGTCATCTTGATCACATAATTCTATGTTCATTGGCCCTTACAATATTTTTTTATTTAATGACCATATATGGTGGCTCATGCATGTAATTCTAGCACTTCAGGAAGCTTGGGTAAGAGAATCCCTTGATCCCAGGAGTTGGAAGCTACTATGAGTTCTGGTCACACCATTGTACTCAAGTCTGGGCACCAGAGGAAGGACCAGTTTTTTT
>CAUYQV010120749.1:0-22392 GCA_963574575.1 Galagoides demidoff
TTGTGGCGGGCGCCTGTGGTCCCAGCTACTTGGGAAGCGGAGGCAGGAGACTCGCTTGAGCCCAGGAGTTGGAGGTTGCTGTGAGCTGTGATGCCATAGCACTCTACCCAGGGGGATAGCTTGAGGCTCTGTCTCAAAAAAAAAAAATTGTTGCAGTTGTCATTGTTGGTTTAGCTGGCCCAGGCCAGGTTCCAATCCACCACCTTCAGTGTATGTGGCTGGCGCCCTACCCACTGAGCTACGGGTGCCGCCCTTATTTTCTTTTTTAAAATAAAGGTTCCCTGAGGGCAAGAACCTTTTTAACAACAACGACAAAATTCTTAGTGTATTTTCTCTGCATATAAATATTTAAGGCCTTGTTAAAATCTTCCTGTTAGTGTGGAAATTACCAGAAAATATATTTATATATAAACATCTTTTATTGAATCTTTGAAAAGCGATTTAATGGAATCATAAAATTTTCAACTTGAAGGGACCTTGGAAAATACTTTAACACTCTCATTTTCTGGATGCAGAAACTACTGCCCAGAAAAGTGATTTGGTTGAAGTCATGTTGTAAGTTAATGGTAGAGCTAGGACAAGAGTCCTGGATTCCTGATTCCTGGTTTAGGGCTATTTCAACTTACAACAGGAAGCTGCTCTTAAGCTGTTAGAATATTACAGGCTTGTATTCCTGAGGACACACTTCAACTATCTGAATATCTCCTTTCTTTTCTCAATAGTTAAGGCAGAGAACTATCTTTAGAACCCGTGGCCTATGTTTTATTATGTGTAATTTTTTTTTTTTTGAGGTTTTTGGCCAGGGCTGGGTTTGAACCCGCCACCTCCAGCATACAGGGCTGGCACCCTACTCCTTGAGCCACAGGCACTGCCCTATTATGTGTCATTTTTTTTAACAATTAAGAAGTACTGACATGAAGAGATGTCCATGATACAGTAGATGGAAATGCAAGTGGAGGATGATCCCATTTAGTTTACAGCCTTGGATATTTCCCTAAGGTTTGACTGGACATGTTTTGATCACTCTTGACTCACTTATCTCAATGAACACTCAATTACTTAATGGCATGATAACCACATCTGCTAATTTAGAGAAGCTGAGATTCATGCTCTTATAACAACCATAAGTGTTTTAAATTTACTTTATTCTTTTTATAACTATCTCACGGTATTGTATAGTGTATTTAAACATCAAAACTTATTTACCCAACTTCTTATTGATAATGCTTAGGTTATCTCTAGATTTTTCAGAAACCAGCAGTGAAATTCCTCCTTACACATGTGCCCTATGTGAGTATTTTTGTGGGCTAGATGCTTAGGAGTGGAATTGCTGGATCAAATTTTGAGATACTGTACAACATTTATTCTCACATGTTTCTTTTGTTGCTGAGATAAAATGAATAAACTCCAGTATCTATTCATAACTTTGTAGTTTATGAAGGTTTTCACACACACAAAGTCATTTGGAATTTTAAACAGTTGCGTGGATTTATAGATGGGGGAAATGGGACTTAGATAAGTTGGTAGTTTGCTTAAGTCCTATGGCTAGGGAGGAAAAGTAGGTCTTCTCACTCCAGGTATAGGGCTAAAAGCCCCCAGTGAAAACACAGAAATAAACTATTAGCATGAGAACAGGAATGTGAATACATTCTCTTTGGACAGCAGAGACCACTAATTTGGGCTATTGGTAGATATTAGCTGGATCAAAACACCATCTGGCCTTACCCTGATGCCATTCTGGAGAGAGTGCCAGCTCGTCTGCCTGAAGCCATCTTCACAAATGTTTGTTTCCTTCTCTCAAGGGAATAAGACATCCATCTGAGATGGGATGATTTTGATGAGAGGTGGATACTTCCAGATAAGGTGGAGAGTGTCTGAGAATCCAAACCTTAAATTCGTATCCAGAGTGGTTCAGCTATAGTTCCAGAAACAAACACTGCTGCCGTCTGCAGGGTGAGAAGAGGTTCAAAACAGTGCTAAAAAACCATTTGTGCCCCAGATGCAGAGGAGAGGAGAAACCCTGAGGTATGCTAATTAGACCCACTGGACAGGACCTTATGAGCAGAAAAGGGTATATGTGTATATGTTGGGAGAGTCACAACACATTTGTTCTGAAAATGGGGACTCAGTTCTGGTGAGCTTCCTGCTCTGCTCCAAAGAGCTGCCTTTCCATGTGTCAGAGGGTTTCTAGCATGTACTGGGCCCCATGACTGGCTGGTGACAGTAAGATATCCCTGGATAAACATCCATTTTTCTTTTCCCTCCCACCAAGTCTCTGCCATGCTAACTTATTCAAACGTTTCAAACTAATCATTGATGCCAAAGCAAATATTAAGTCTTACTTGGGACCAGGGACACAGTGGCTTTTGCTAATTAATCCCAGCACTTTGGGAAGCCAAGGCAGAGGATTGTTTGAGGCTGGGAGTTTGAGATTAGCCTAGGTAACACAGGGATACCCCAGCTCTACAAAAAATAAAATATCTAGCTGGGCAAGATAGTGCGGACTTGTAGACCTAGCTTAGGAGTCTAAGGTGATCATAGCTCACTTGGGCTATAGTGAGCTATGATCCTCCCACTGCACTCCAGCCTGGGTGACAGAGTAAGACTCTGTCTCTAAGAAGAGAAAAAAAAGTCTTATTTGTTTAATAGACATTTATTGGGCATCTACTATGTGCAAGGGGAAGCTAAACAATAGACAAAGATCTCTGCAGAAAGACGAGGGGCCTTCTGTAGCACCACCTTTCACAGCCACTCAACCTTACCCAGCCATAGTATCTCTTGGGAGCAGATATTGCTGATGAGGGCAGAGCAGCGTCAGCAAAGGCCTGGCTTGTCACACACCACTGCCAGGAGCCTGTGGCTGTGTGGGTCCTCAGCAATCTTTGGGGCCTGGGCTGTGTTTGTTTCAGCCTTCTCTTCTGAGACCCTGTCTCCAAGCTGCGTATTACACTAGCAAGACCCAAGAGAGATTTATCTGGTGACCTTTCCGGATGCGGAATCCAGGCAAGGAGAGGGAGAAAATCAGCTCTGAAGCGGTTAATTTTACTGGCTCCTAAATTGATAAGCGGTGGGACGTCAGTCTGAAATGAACTCGCCTTGTTCGACGGGGTTCTAAGACAGCGGAACTCAATCAGCAGCGGGCCCACGGTTCAAGGCTGCAATTCATCCCGCCGTGCCTCTGAAAAATGGGAGGTGACAGTTCATTTTGCCAGTGACAGTCTGTCGGTCTCGCTGGCTGCCTTTCCTGTCGATTGCCTGGCTGAGGTGAGGTGCGGCTCCGAGACACCTCGTTTGGTATTCCGCTCAGCTGAGCAGGATGGTCCCCGGACCCAAGGTGTGCAAATCTTACTGCCCCTACGGTCTGGAAGCTGTGAGCTGACCGTGCAGGAGTGTGGGTCCCAGGAGCCGTCTTACCACTTCCGCGCCCTCACCTTTCCCTCAGTTTTCACTGCGGGTGGATTGGGCTTCCTCCTCTCTCTGGGACCTTGTGAAACAAAGCCAACCTGCTCAGGAGGCTGCTGGCTCTCAAGAGAGGACTCCGGGTGAGGGGAGATGCACACACAGGTGCAGAGAAGGCGCTGGTGTCCATGGGGCAGGAGGGAAATGTCAGAAGGAGACTTGGCACGGCCTCCAAAACCACAGCTTCAGTTATTGAGAAAACCCCTGAACAAAGACACACACAGAACCCTCTGTATGCATGCACTTAATCCCAGACTGTCATCCTTCTCTGTACTTTCAAGTTCTCTGAAAATGGCAACGTGCATTTGAATTAGAGGTCATGTATCTTTGCTAACTTCCCTCATTTTGATAACCATATTGGGTGTTCTTTTGAAGAGACTGTTCTCATTCTTAGGCAATACCACTGAAGTTTTTTGGGAAAAAAGACCATATTGTCTGTGATTTACTCTCAAACGGTTCAGGGAAAAATGTGTAAATTTATATAGAGACGATAATCAAGTAAATGTGGCAGAAGTTAACAATTGATGAGTTTAAGTGAATGGTATTTAGGAGTTCTAGGTACTATGGTAACTTTTCTGTAAGTTTGAATTTCAAAATAAAAAATATATTAAAAAAAAAAAACCACAACAGAACTACCTGGCAACACTTACCCAATATGCATTTATGGAGGATCTGAGACATAGTAGGTACTAGGAATACCATAAGGAACAGAATAGGGAAAGATTTAGAACCTCTGGGAGCTTACCAATGGGAAGAGGAGATAGGTGGTAGGTAGGTAAGTGATTAGAGATGGGATGTGAGTTTTGAATGTCGAGTACTAAATGTTACAGAAATGTATAAGAGGAAAATGTAAAACAGCCTAGAGAGCCAAGGCTGGTTACCAGATGAAATAAAAAATGAAGTTGGGACTTGAAGTATGAGTAGGGGTTAACTGAGTGAAGGAGAAGGGAGGATTGCAGACAGAAGGACCAGCACCTGTGAAAAAACAGACATAAGAGAGAGTGTGGCTTCTTTGAGAAACTGAAAGAAGTCTGTTACTGAGCATGACGGAGACTAATGGGACCATTTGAAAAGTGAGGCTGGGGAGATAAGCAGGAGGTGATGGTCATTGGTTTGTTAGCCATGGTAAGGAGTTAGAACGTATAATATTGGGAAGCTACTCAAGTTTTAATTAGGGAAGGGGTATGAGCATATTTTTTAAAAATTTCATTAGCTATGGGGTTTTAAATGGGTTGGTGGGGCATATATAACTAGAGAGCCAAAGGTGAGAGGTAATGGTGGCTTGGCTCAGAATGACAAAAGCAGATCTTTTGAAGATATTTAGCAGGTCAACTTGACACAGAGAGAAAAAAAAAGAAAGATGACCCCTCTCCCCATCCCAGGTTTCCAGACTGGGCAGTTGCATTATCCAAGGTTCTATTTACTGACCTAGGGAAGATGGAAGGAGGGAGAGGTTTGGACAAGAAGAAGCAAATTTTTATCTATGTGGAATTTGAGTCTACCTTGTACATTTGATATCCAAAGATATAACACTGGGTATAGCACAGTCCTAGTCAGGCTGGAGCTAAAGCTCCAGTGAGTGGAGTGAGGCTCTAGACCTCCTATCTAACCACACCCCTGATTTTCATAGGCTCAGAATTTGAACTTTTTCTATGGGGATTCAGACATACTACATATTTAGGCAGATCTAAAGAATAGGGGGTGTAATGGATGGATTGTTTTTCTGTGCAGCAAACCTACCTACTTCTTCTAGAAATAGCAATCTGTATTGTCTAAGAATTTCCTCTCCCCTACTCCACACTATCCACCACAGCCACGTTGACTTAGATTGGGCTGAGGCTGCCTTATGGTCTATTGGAGTATTAACAACTTGGACCAACATGAATAAACCATAACTAGCTGCCCCCTCCTTCATCTTGGAACACTACTAGAAGGAACTTCATTGCATGTGCCTACTCTGGCCTGGAGTCTGTGTTAATCCCTGCGAGTTGGACAAACCTTCATACTTGTCACTCTGATGATGCTAAGCTTGGGGCCGGGGAAATGTGCTACTTACAGGATGTGTGTTGCCACTTCTGTAATTAAATGCTGTAAAGGGACACTAGAAAAGACTGAGAAGTCTCCACTTTTCAAGAGCATGAAATTCTGACATGGTAAAGCTGAAAAAAAAAACAACAAACCCTTATTTCCTCATTCATAGTTCAGGACCTGAGTCCTTAAATAAAAAAAGAAAAGGCAATTAAATTACCTGTCCTAGATGGTTTAGTTACTCAGCAACCAGAAGATATAATGCTAAACCAGATGTTCTCTTGGGGTTCCCGTAAACTCCATTAGTATTTGATTTCATCATTCTGTGTTGGACACCAACCAATAAGACCTCTGAACAATCAGCTTCCTGCTCTCCTCAATGGCCTCAGCGTGGGCTGGGGACAATTGTGTGGAAACCTACGGTCCTGTCACTTAACTATTTTCACCTTCAAAATATTCCCTTCTTTGGCATCAGCTGACATAGGAAGTGATAAAGCTGTTATCTGTAGATTCAGCCAAATCACCATTTCCTGCCTCCAATATTCAACAGCTGCTTTTGAATCCTCCCCCCACTTCCCTTCTATTTTAGTTTGAGGTTCAAAGCACCAAGGAGACGGTAAATTTGTTCTCAGCTGAGCAGAGTAAAGCCCTGGTACCCTGTGGTTCTGCTGTTAATTTGCTGTAACTCCAGCACATCTGGCCTAGGCCTCAGGTTTTTCCCTATAGGTCATGGGATTTCTAAATTCCTTCCAGCTAAAAAACTCTGAGTCTTTGCATTTTTTTTTTTTTATTTTTGGCCAGCACTGGGTTTGAACCCACCACCCTCGACATATGGGGCCGGTGCCCTACTCCTCGAGCCATAGGCACTGCCCCAAACTCTGAGATTCTTTGTTGAGATTCTGAAAGAAGAACCTTAGGGACCAGCTCCCTTTAGGAAGAAAAATGTTTCATGCAGCCACATGATCCCTTCTTAGCCCAAGCCTTGTATTTTTGTTTGTTTTGTTTTGTTTTTCAGAGCACTATACTGGAAGAGTGAAAGAATCAGAGAAGCAGGGTGATTGGCAACTCAAGTCTGCTGGCGTCTCACATGAATTAGAAATGGAGTCAGAGGCTGCCATCATGCAAGTGCCAAAGAAGCTCTTTGCTGAGGCTGAGCAGAATTTAAGGATAGAAGCTGTGGGGTCCTTCTTTGATCCTGATACATTTCTCTCTGAGCCTCTGTTTCCTTTCAGTGTAGTGCAAAAATCTAGTCTTCTACTCTGGGCTGGCTTAGAAAAAATTGCATCCTGGTTTTGTTTCCAAATCAGGATGGAGGTGAGGAAGTCCATCCAGTAGCAAGTCCTCCACTCTCCACTGGCAGTGCTGACACCAAAGATGAGCACTGGTGTGATAAAAAAAAACTCACATCCAGGGAAAGGACTTCACTGAGCAGCTTGCAGGATGTAAAAGGTCACTCGGAACTGGGAAGGCAGTCATATCATGCAAGATCTCCCCATGAAGTGTTGGGTACCATCTTCTCCTGGGGACTTTGGAAACCCTCAGCCTTCTCTTTCTGTGTATTTGCTCCCTGTGTATATTGAACATTGGAGGCTAAATGACTTGCCCAAGACCACACTGTTGGAGGCAGAACAGGATGAGAACCTTGGCCAGTCTTTTCTGAGTCCTTGATCTGACTCTCATGCTATAGCTGCATCTTGAATAAAGGACAGCCCCACTTCGTGAGGACACTGGGCAGGGGTGCCAGGTACTGATATGACTGCCTTCGCAGTTCCAAGTGACCTTTTACATCCTGCAAGCTGCCCACACAGTGGAGGAAGCTGCCTTGGACAGAGGTGATTGCCATATGCAGAGCTGCCCCAGTGAAGATAACAGGTTGTCTGTCAATGTATGAAGCCTACATAGGGCCCGGACCACAGAGCTTCCACCGGAGGAGAAATTAAACCTGTCTTGCACACCAATCCCAGTGCTCTGATTACATTTACAGAGGTCATGGCCTGCATTCTGTCACCATGGAAACCTCTCAGGCTGCCAGGGTGTTGTCTGTGTGTGTGGTTGATATTTAAAGGCGAAGTCATGAGCTGCAGTGCTGTACTATCAGCTGCCAGGGGCAACTGCTCTCCTCCACCAGCCTGGGCCTATGTCCTGAGGCTTCATCCCAGAGATAAGAGGAAGGGGAGGAGATGAAGAAAAGGGCCCACCTGTTCCCTGTAACTAGGTCTTTTTAGTAGAGCCATGTTTGTAGGGAAGAGGTCTAGGGGGTGGATGGGCTGGGATAACAGATGGGGGAAATCAAAAACGACCTCAACTTTGTTGAAATATATGCATCTTCTCACAGGCACATGGGCCCTCATAATGAGTGGAGGAGCCCTTTTTTCTCTGATACCTTCTCCAACTCATGAGCACTTGTCAGAGCAGCCAGATGGAGGTGAGGAAGTCCCCTTTGCCTGAATGTCCTTAGTGGTTTCGGTTTTGCACATCCTGTAGCTGTGTGAATTATGCTGATAACAATATGGCTTATGAAGGATCCCTACCTCTTCCAAAGACCCCATAGCACTGTCGTGGAAAAAGCTACCAGGGGAGTGACTTATCAGGAGTCCCAGGTGTTGGAAGAGGTAAATAACACCTGATTCAACAGAATAAGAAAAGGACACAAGTGCTGACTCGGCTTGTGACCATCAATTTCTTCTTTAGTCTCAAGACAATTATTTCCACACCATTGAATGGAGTGTAGATAACACGGGCACCTTAATAGGCTGAGAGCAGAGGCTGTTTAGAGGAGATTTCAAGCACTGTGAGCATAAAATGAACATGAATATTTTGCAATATGCATCTTACAACTTGTCATTAAGTGGATGGCCTCAATGATGTGATGCAACAGGCTCTGATTGGAATATTGAGCTCTGAAACAGGAAATTCTGCATCAATAGTCTCCTGATGCGAATATCACATATTACTCAATAAGACGTGTCATTGTGTTGATAGTGCAGAGACTAAAAGTACAGCAGCAGATCAGAATGGCTTGATCCACAAATCACTTTTCTTTAGGAATTTGCAGCCTAAAGCCTCAAGCTTCTCATTTGTCCTTAAGGGTGGAACATGGTATAGCCTGAAATTACAACTCAGGAAATGAAGTGGAGCTGTCTGATTTAATTTCTAATCCTCCAAATTATGAAGATCTCTTTATTTTCCTCTTATGGTTTTCTTCCTATTTCTCCACTTCTTTGTTTTCATTTTTATGGGTGTTTTTCATTCAGTTTCTCATGTACTTTCTTCTTTTCCTTTTTTCTTTCTCACTAGTCTTACCCGTAGATCCTCACCCTTCCCACACATTCTCCAAAGCCCTTTTATCCACTATAACCACCCTTCTGTAGAGCCTAGACCTTCCAGCAGGTCTCCATACTGAAAAGGCTACTGACTCCTGGAATATATCTGCTTTCTGATCGGTTCTTTCAAGGTCTGTATTTATAGTGAAAACTAATTTCTGCCACAATGAATGAAAAAAGGAACTAATGTCTCATGCCTCCCATATCTTCTCCATATAGGTTGGAGAACTCTACAAGTATTCTAGAATAGATTGGTCAGGGAGGAAATCTTTGGAGGTGGGTATAGAGAATCTGATAACCCCAGTCTGTTGAAGCCTGGTACCAAGGAAGCTAAGGCCACTCCTTTTATCCCTTTAAAGGTAGATCAGCTTCATAAAGAGGAAAACTTTCATCCTTGGAGACCATTGGCACCCATATCTTGGCCAGTCACTCCTCAAATATATCTCTAGTGAGCAAGGAAGATCAAATGAGAGATTATGGATAACTTGAATATGTATTTATTGAGCACCTACCAGGTGCTAATTTTTACAGGGAAGGCAGAAATAATCACTAAAATTTATGAAGCATCTGCTATGTTTCAGGAAGCTATAAATACTATATATACTAGCTTTTTGGATCTTTACAGCATTGGAATACTGTTACTATTCATTTTATAGATGAAAAAGTTGAGGCACAGAGAAAATAAGTAACTTGTCTAAGATCATAGCAGACAAGCAGCAGATTTGAGCACCGGAGTGTCAGACTTCAGGCCACTATACTCTGTCATCTCCTTGATGGAGTCAGGACCATGGTACAGATACTCTGTTAGGGTGGCATGGAATAGTGAGGAGATTCGATGCAGGAGGCTGGGTTGGAAGCCATTTCAATATCACTTCTCTACCAAGATGTTAAGAACCAGACCCAGAGTGGGGACATTCAGGATGTGAAGGAGGTAAGGATTCAAAAGCCACCGTGAGGAGGGAACATGGGCAAACTTGGGATAGATGTTTGGAATGAAGTAGGGGAAGGATCCAAGAGGAGTTCTGCATCTTGAGCTTGAATTACTTGGAGAGTAGCAATTCCTTTATAACTGTTACAATTTACAGAGCATATAAGGCCTGACAATTAAGTTACAAACTCATCCTAAAAAAAGTGCTAAATACCTCATTGCCAAATATCATTATGGTCACCTTTGAAAGACTCCCTATGCACTGATGTCAGCCCCTAGTCTATCCTTTAAAGCAATTTTGGAACTCTTTCTAAGGCCATCAGAGCTGTCATCATATGAGGTCTGACAATTAAGTTTTCAAACTCACCCTAGAACAAGTGCTTTGAAGGGTGAATTAGGTACTTGTGATTCTGTGCATAGTTTCCCTAGGGAAGTACTTTGAAGGTGACTGTAGTGATATCCAGCAATGAGGTGTGCAGTACTTTTTCTAGGATGAGTTTGCAAACTTAATTACAACTTTGTACATTATCTTATTTAAGCCCCACAATAAACCTGTAAAGTAGGAATTATGAGCTCCAATTCACAGATGAAGACCCTGAGGCCTGTAGAGCCCAGCCCCAGTGTTTTAGAGTGGGTAGGTAGCAGAGTTAGAACTAGGACCTACGTCTTCTGATCCATGGGCCATGCCCAGTTCAGTGATTGTCATTACAAGAACAGAGGGGTGAGGAAATGACACATAGGTGGAACTGCTCAGATATCCATGTAGAACTGTGCAACAGAGGTACACATTAGAAAAGTAACCTGAAAGATGGGAAATTTGGAGTGGTAGGGGAATGAAAACACTGGGGGCTCAGAGAACAAGGAGAGAGAGGAGTAAAGGCAAGTGTAAAACTCTAGCAAATACCTAAGACTAAAGGGTGAGATGAAGAGAGCTAAGGAAGGAGGCAGAGAAATAACAAAGAAGGATGGAAAGAGACCAGATAAGGTGCCAAGGAAGCTGGTGCTGATAGCAAGAGGAGGTGGCCAAGGCTATTTAGTGGTTTCTATAGGAGGCTGGGGAAGGCTGAGGAAAGTGGAGAAGGTCAGCAATGTCCTCAGAGGGTCACTTCAATTGTGTGAAGACAGGCAGGCAATGGCCAGGGACTGAGGAGGCAGGATGTGAGATTTGAGGGAGGAAGTTGATGGGGGCAGGGAAGGAGAGGGAAGGAAGGGAGCTGAAGAGGGTAGCAGGGTCAAAGGAAGACTTTTGTTTCAGTTTTTTGTTTTTAAGGATAGAGGAGACCAAGAATGTGAGCAGACAGAGAAAAACACGAGATGAAAAAGAATGTGAGATTGAAGATATGAAAGGTGGTAGGAGGTTGGATCATGAATTCTAGTTGGGGGGGGCGAGAGGGGGAGGAACAAAGGTGAAGCCTGAAAAACAATGCAATGTGGACTAACAGAGGTGTCTGGTATATGAAAGAAAGTGTGGTGTACACTGGGCAAAAATGCTGATAGCAGGGGAGTCCAAGGACATTTAAGTATAGATATTCAGAGAGAAAAATACTAAAATGGACACTGACACAATTCTGCAGTCAAGGAAAGACATATTTTGAGGATGTAACAGTCATTCTAGAGGATGCCTATTAAGGCAAAGGTATTTTTACCTGCTTTCTTGCATCAAAAATAATCAGCCATTGCTGTTTTTATCTCTGAATCCAGAGATTAAATGCGTCTGTTTGCATTTGTGAATATTAGTGATTCTGGTTAGATCACAGTTCCTCTTAGCATGCATTTTATCCAAAGCACACATGTGCATATATACATAGTACAGGCCAGAGCTTTCTACCAGATTCTAAATAGGACTCTTCTCTCACTCTGAGTCCTTTTGCTCCAACCCTGAATTCTAAGATCTGTAGAAAAGTGAGGGAGAAGAAAGAAATGAAGGAGTTAAGAAGCTTAAACTCTTTACCTTTTGAAATAGCATGAAAGGAAACGAACAAAACACAACCCTACTTTAGAAAATTGCTGTCCCTACACCTTCAATTTTCTTAATCCCCACCAAATGGTTGCTTCTTCCATATAGTTTTCCAAAGTTACATATGCAAATATCTAACTTATAAAATTGGCCTTAGCATCATCTGCCTCTCGTGCAGATTAACCACATAGACTATTTCTGCATATCACTGAAAGTGCACAGCCTTCTCTGGCTGCAGCTGACACCTCCCAAATCCCCCTACCCTGCTTCAGATTCCCAGGAGAACCAATCAAAGACAGAATGTCAAAGTTAGCAACCTTTTTGGTCTTCAGGTCCTCTGCTGGGCTCAGCTGTGCCCAAGGGTTATCTAATACAGTAAGGGATAGGTACAGAAGATACAAAAAAAAAAAATGAGGGAAAAGAATAAGGTGAATGATAAAAAACAAGATATGGAACAAAGAAGAAGATGTTACCATTTAAATGGAGGAAGACCAATAGTGATTGTTTGACAGAGCTGCTGGGTGATCTGTAGGTTGTAACTATCTATCTCAGGTATTGTGCAGTTCTACAAGAGCTTTGGACCAGATTTTTTTTTTTTTTTTTTTTTTTTTTTGGAGACAAGAGTCTCACTCTGTTGCCCCAGGCTAGAGTTCCCTGGCATCAGCCTAGTTCACTGAGACCTCAAACTCTGGGCTCAAGCAAGCCTCCTGCCTCAGCCTCCCAAGTAACATGCTACCATGCCCAACTAATTTTGGGCATCCTGAACTCAAGCAAGCCTCCCACCTTGGCCTCCCAGAGTGCTAGGATTACAGGTGTGAGGGACTATGCCTTGCCCAGACCACATTCTAACACCAGCATATCTCCTGGTAAGCTGGGGGGCCCTGGGCAGAGCACCAGGTCTGATCCTTATCTTGAACTTGATCCCTTTGAAGATCCTTTTGAGTTTTAATAGCCCCTCATTTTGTTCCAAGCCTGTGCCTCACTTCACTGAGAACCTGCTTATGGGAATGTTCCCTGAAGTGATATGAGAACCTGCTTATTTTGTTGTGTGTATTAGGGCAGAGAATCTAGACATATAAGTTGGAAGAGAAGATCATCAAAAGTGCATTTGTGTGGGTATGTGTATAATAAGGCCCTCCTAAGTCAAAGGGTTAGCTAATTAGTAAGAGCAAGGCTTCTGGCAAGCCATAGAAACCCTGCATTAGAAGGCCAATGAAATGATGCGCCCAAATTAGCATCTTATATCCGCTTCCTCTGCCTCTGAGGTGGCATGAGGCTTGGTTCCTGGGACCTTGCAAAGCACGCAGTGAGCCTGCTCTTGGCACTGATAGGATGCATCACCTCTCCTTCCACATCCCTTAATGAAGTGTGCAGCTCTTGTCCTCATTAGGCCCCAGCATTGTCAATAAAAGAGTCAATAAACCTGGTTGATAGGGTTGGGACTGAGAGGCTGAGAGGCAGTGGCCGCACATCCATAGGGCAGACGTCAGCTCTGCCACATATCATGACCCAGGATCCAGGGATCAATAACCAGCTCAGAAACAAAGCCTCAGTACCTGCCCTCCACAGTTTCCTCTGCAGACCACTTCACCCAGAGCAGAGCAGTGCCAGCCGGCTCCTGCTTTGCTTGCAGTTGTTGCTACTCCATGCCATTCTGGATGCCAGATGCTTTCGTTTCTTCCTGATCTGGCCTTCCGGACACCCCAAGGATGCATATTTAGTGAGTGCTCACCTGGTATGAGAACATGTAGATGGCATCCCCAAGCAGCCCAGAGGCTGACAGGGGCCCTGTTTTCTGTGTCTTCTGTCTGCTGACAGTGTGTGAGGGGTCCCAGTGGATAAGGCAGTGTGTTTTTTGCACGTTGTGCTGCCCAGACTCCATTCCTGGCTGCTCTGCATCTCTTTAGATCCCCTTATCTTATCTAATTACAAGGAATTTCAGATTAATTTCTTGGCCTCTACACCAAAGGACCTCTTATCTGTGAGGGCCTTGTATTTTAACCTTGTTATTCTTTTGTTGTTTGCCTTTAAGGGGCGGGTGGCTAAGAAGAGGATGCTCAGATCTTGCTGGAATTGGGTCTGGGAGGAGGGGAAGAAAAGGGAGGCAGACAGACCTGGGATTTGTGTATTCTGCTCTATCCCCCTGCCTGAGTGTGGAGACAGCTGGCTGCTTTCTTCCATGACAGCCACATGGTACCCAGCCACACAGAACAGGACCCAGGCAGGGACTTGGCTGCTGCCAACCTCTCCAGATCTCTTTGATATTTCCGACAGAGCAGTAAGGACTCTTGACTATCACGCTTTTTTTGCCTTGCCTCTCTTCACCTCCTGTAAGACTCCTCCACGTGGTTTCCATGGCTACCCCCAATCAGATTTGGCTTCCTGTGAAATTGGATTTCAAAGAAGGACAAGACTTCAAAGGAATTTGTCCATTTAACAGAATGTCATTAGGAGTGAGGCTGACTGGTGAACCAGGGTCCTCAGATGATTAAGGAGGGGCTGTGCCCATGTGTGGAGGCAGGTTTCTGTCTGCAATGAGGAACCTTGATGCAACATGACAATACCGTATTGGAATCTGCCAGTCACCAATCACATGCTACCCAACTGTGTTTCCCTCTACCCTCATCTCTCTAAAACCCAGAAATTCACACTGGGAAGAATGCATGCAGGAGACCTACACTTGGAGTTTTTGCTGTTTTCTTCAGTATAAGTAAGCTATGACAGGTGGCTTGCAAGGAAGTGCAATTACCTGGGTTTATTACTCTGCATCAAACAACTCATTAGCTCCTACTATATTAGCATGTGATACCATATCCCTGAAGAAAAGGGGGAGGTTATCCAATTTTCTTCCATTGCCCAGAGAGAAAGCAAGACAAAGTTTGGGTAGACATATAGGTGAGGACTTTTTTCTCTTTATATATATATATATATTTTTTTTTTGAACCCTCCACCTCTGGCATATAGAGCCAGTGCCCTACTCCTATGAGCCACAGGCGCCACCCCACTCCTGATATTTTTTAATGACAGTTCTAGATTTAGAAAAAATAGTTGTGATGACAGTACACAGTTTCCATATACTTTCCCTTGCTCTTAGCAACATGTCATAAGTACTCCACCAAAATGATTCTGGAGCAGTTATAATTTTATAGAGGGAAGGTGAGATTGAAAAAATGTCCCAGGAGGTTGCCGGTACTTGCTCTGAAACCTGAAAGAGGCAGCCTGCCCTTTGCTATACTTTCCCAGGGCAAGTGAAGGAGGATGAGCAGGAGCCAGATTCCCCAGAGACTCACACCAGCCTCTGCCCCTTCACCCCAATTTGCTGCAACTTGTAGGTGGGTCATGTAACCCTGAAACTAAGCCACCATTCACTTTCAGATGGCAGGATATGGAAGGAGCTAAGCCATTGTGCTCCTTGAAGGATCAAGCCCCCAATCTTTTGGCTGTATCTGTAGAGGGGAAACTACGCTGGGGGTGGTGCTGTCACCATATGAGTCCTTCCGTACATTTTCTTCTTGCTGCTCTCACCCCATCTCCCAGGTTGAATCCATTGTTATTTTCCCTGAGGCTGCTGTAAAACCCATTTCACCTACCTCCCTTGTGTCCTCTCTTACCATGCTCAATGTCTTCTATATATTAAACACCATTTCTTGCAAAGAAGGAAAACAATACAGGGTGTCCCAAAAGTCATCCATAAAGTCACCATAGATAGGGAAAATGAGAACTTGTAGCTAATTGAACCTTTATGTACAAAATAGTCATTGCAAAATTTTACAAAGAGGTGGCCAAAATGTACAGAACATTTTGTAAATATTTTGTAAAGGTGAAGAGATGTATGAGGCTACATACTATGCAAGAGCTCTGGTCAGGTCATTCACCAGTTCAATGTTGTCAATGGACCCTCAATGCCCACTCAATTGAGTTTAAAATTTCTATTCTGACTTTCAAGTCCCTTCACAACAGAGCTTCAATTTGTCTTGACAACAGTAGTCTGCCTATACCATCCTGCAAAAAAGGGCTACTAGGTGTTTTGCAAACAGAAGAAGGGTCTTCTGTCTTTGTTTCCTCAGATCTTTGGATTTGGAAATTCCTCTCACCCCTTCCAAGACAATCTCAGACACTACATACACCTTATTTATTTATTTAATTTTTTGAGACAGAGTATCACTATGTCACCCTTGGTAGAGTGCTGTGGCATCATAGCTTACAGCAACCTCAAACTCTTGGGCATAAATGATTCTCTTGCCTTAGTCTCCTAAGTAGCTGGGACTACAGGTTCCCACCACAACGCCCGGCTATTTTTTTGTTGTGGTTGTCATTGTTGTTTAGCAGGCCCAGACCGGGTTTGAACCCATCAGCCTTGGTGTACAGGCTGTACTTCCTAGCTGGAAGTACAGGCACCTGCTACAATGACCAGCTATTTTTTTTTTTGTTGTTGCAGTTGTCATTGTTGTTCAACAGGCCCAGGCAGGGTTTGAACCCAACAGCCTCGCTGTATGTGGTCAGTGCCCTAACCACTGAGCTACAAGCTCTGAGCCTACATGTACCTTTAAACACACACAAACACACACACACACACACACACACGACCATTGGCACTTCCCCTCTTTTCTTATATTAATTTCCCTCCTTTTATTGACCAGGCCCTTATACCATTTTCATGGCAGTACTTTTAAAAAGGTGCTTGGCACCTGTAGCTCATTGGGTAGTGTGCCAGCCACACACACTGGGGCTGATGGGTTAAAACCCGGCCTGGGCCTGCTAAACAACAATGACAACTACAACAAAAAAATAGCCAGGCATTGTGAGTGCCTGTAGTCCCAGCTATCTGGAGGCTGAGGCAAGAGAATCACTTAAGTCCAAGAGTTTGAGGTTGCTGTGAGCTGTGACGCCATGGCACTCTACCGAGGGCAACATAGTGAGACCCTGTCTCAATAAATAAATAAATAAATAAAAGGGTTAAACTTCTTATTTTGAGGTAACTGTAGATTCACAGAGAGTTGTAAGAAATAATACACAGATGGCTCCAAGTGATGGCTCACACCTGTAAACCCACACTTTGAAGGATTGTTTAAGGCCAGGCGCTTGAGACCAGCCTGGGCAACATACTGAGAATCTGTCTGTTCAAAAAAAAAAAAAATTAGTCAGGGATGGTGGTGTCTACCAGAAGTCCCAGATGCTTGGGAGACTGAGGCAGGAGGATTGCCTGAGTCCAGGAATTTGAGCCTGCAGTGAGCTATAACTGTACTCCAGCCTGGGTGACAGAGTGAGAACTTGGGTCTAAAAAAAAGCAAGAAAGAAAGAAAATAGAGGGATCCTGATATTATTACCCAGTTTCCCCCCAAGGGTAACATCGTGAAACATTACAGTGCTGTATCACAACCAGGACGTCCACCCAGGCTGTATTCAGAATGAGCAGAGAGAGCATCCCCCTGTGTTCTTGTCCTTCCCTTTCCTCGCTTTATCAGCACTTAGAGAGAAAAAGCTCTGCTCTCCTCCCACCCTTCTCTCCCTGGGTTTCCCCTTCCCTTCTTCACAGCCTTTTCAGCCTCAAGGAGGCAGAGACACTTTGTGTCCCTGTGACCATTGCTCCCATGCCACTTCCATTCTTCTAAATGCTATGGTCTTGTATTATTTATTGGGACTTACTCTCATTTCCATGAAACACCCCAGCTTCCCTGAGATAGCGAACCTCTGTCCTTTTTTCTGGACATGGAGGTGCGAATGGATGGGCAGGTGAGGGCTGCTGTGCATCAGGAGGACTAATTTCCCTTGTATTCAGCCTCCCCGCGCCCGCGTGATCTTTTAAACTTGCCACCTTGGCGGCCAATTGTTCAGTACTTAGGATGGAGTCCTCTAAAGCCAGAGTTCCTTTGAGTCGTGCGGAGTCTTTTCTTTTAGTAGGGGGGCTTGCAGGGGCGCGCCTTTGGTCTCGCATGTGCGGTGCCCCCGCGCCCCCAATGTTTCTACTCTGGGCTGGCGTGAGCCCCGCGAGGCTCCGCGTACAGGAGCCCCCGCCCGCCTCGCGTGCCACTTCCTGAGCGCGCCCGGCCCGCGGCCCCGCCCTGCGGCCCCGGCCGCCGAGGTGCAGGTGCCTCCGCCGCGCAGCGCCGCCGCCCTCCGGCCCGCCGCCTCCGACCAGGCCCACGCCCCTGCTCCGCCTCACACTCCGGCCTCCCTCCCAGCCGGCCAAATGCAGGCCGTCGCCCTCCCTGAGGAGATCCGTTGGCTCCTGGAAGGTAACGCTCTGGCCCAGGCCGGTCCCCAAGGCCCCACTGGGAGGTGCCTCCAGTGCTGAGCCGAAGGCAGGAACCCAGCACCAGGCTCCCCTCTTCAGCTCCATCACTCACCTCCTCGAACTTCAAGACTTCTGAGTCCTCAACTCCTTAAAGCCAGCCTTCCATCCATCATCCCGCCTCTGAATCTCTTTCGCTCCCTTTGGTTCCACACTGTCTTTTTTCTCAGGGACTCCCCGCCTCCACTTCACCTCCCTGACTTCTGAACTCCTTCGGGCCGGGGGCTTGGTCCGAAGTGCCACCTTGCTGGATCTTGGGCCTGTGCCTTTCTCAGCAGGACTCCTCCACCTCTGTAGAGCTTCCTGCCTTCCTCCCTCCCCAGTCTCCACTGTCATCTCTCACAGATCTTGCTTCTTCCTGCCTAGAGGTCCCCAGGCTCTCAGAGGGGCTGTGAGGAGCCTGTGGGATCCTGTGGGCCCCGGAGCCTGGTGGGTGCGCTGAGGTTTCGTCAGCGCGAGGACCTGGCCCCCAAGCCTGCCTGTACCAACCTGAAGATGGCCAGGGGTCTCATTATCCAACTCAAGGCAGGCTCATGCTCAGCATTACACATTCTTATGTTCTAGAAGTGCCCCACTGTGGTGAGTTCACCTTCCCCCGACAGTGTCTAAGCAGTCTTTTGGAGAGGTGAAGCCAAACTCACTCACCACTCAACACCTACTTCTAACGCTCAGTAGAGACTTGGCTAATAAGCAGTATCAGCTGCTCAGTTCACACTCTTCATGGTGAAAGTAATTTCCATTTGCTTTCCTGTAACTGACCTTCTGGGGAGGACAGAGGTCTGGAATCTGCAGTTGCATAAGGGTCCCAGGAGGAAGCTGTTCAGAATTGAGCTTTTTGGCATCTAGGTGACATATTTGACACATATTTAACAGATGGCCTGCTTTGGGCAGGTCAGACTTTTGGCAAGCAGTACTCTTTTTCAGTTTCTCTCAATTTAATTGGTTTTATATCTCCATTACCTTGTTATCTTGGTATAAATGTCTCCTCATCAAATATTTGGCAAGTCCTTTTGGTCTTTGCTCGTAGCTGTATTTCCATTCTGGATCGCTTCTATGTAAAAGCTGTCAACTAGGTATTTCTGTTGAGATGGGATTTCCAAAATCTTTTTTATATCACTTATGACCTGAGTAAATCTAAACTTTAGCAGTAGAAAACTACATGCAGGGTAAAAGAGCGTTATCTGGATAATTGTTGAAGAGCAATCTAGCCTTTCTCTCTGCTGATGGTTTAATATTAGGTTTGTGAAGAAAGGTGGTATTTGTCTTTCGTTTCTGGGAGAGAGGGAATTGTGGCAAAAAAGTTTAACTCTGTCATTGCATTTAAGGATATAAAGTGATTCTTTTTATTGGTATCTGTCTTTCAGTGAGAGGAAACCTATTTTGTAAGCTTGTTAAATCATACTTCAGTTTTGTGTGCAGCCTTGGTAGAAAATTTCTTCTTATTTTCAGAGGCTTGCAATAAAATCCACTCCTTTGACATTTTTGATGTGCAGTTCTTTATCGTTCAAATCTGACACTTTGGTAAACAACTCATTTCTGCACCTGCCACCTTCCTTTAGCTTAGATTATTTTCTTGTTAGCTGACTGTTTTTAATTGAAGTCTTCAGATCTCCTTCTAAAGCAGAACCTTTGTTTGCTGACAAGTAGAGCAGGGTATGAATGGAGATTAATTGCATGTCACATACTTCTGTATCAAACTTGCTGTGTCTTAACAATTTGTGTTGCTGCTCAGGTCTTTAGAATATATGGAGAAGTCTGAGGTTAAATTACAAGGAGCTTCGTTGGTTAATGTATTACGTTAGGCTTTTTTCTTTTTTAAGTTTGCCATTGGCATCTGAATCTGAAGCAGGGGAAAAAATGTAAAGTGGAATTCAACCAATAATTCTATTAAAAAATGTTTGAAGAATATGTTTTTGAAAGGTTCCTTGTAGTAACAGCAACATATTGGTTATAGGCTGTTTTTTATGGAACATAGTTTCTGGTGTAGATCAGCAGAATTAATTCATTGTGTTACAAATAATTTGTGGATATTAGAAACCCCAAGTGGCCATCAATTTGTCATCTGTTGTTATTTACTTGTCTCCCCTGCCACACACTTTTTAAGGTTAACTGTTGACAATTAGAAAATATGTAGGTCCTGATCTCTGTATAGACTCTCTGTGGGAGGGAGTCACAGGATGTGAGACTCTAGTGCTGCCACATGGCTGTGGGGGTGGAGTTTCTGCAATGAATTATTGCTTTCATAAACCAAGGCGTAGGCATTTGCACAGTGATTTAACACTGGCCATCACAGCTATAACTTAAGCATTTATTTATTTATAACTACACTAGCATAAGTGACAGGGACATTTTTTGACATAATGTATGTGCTTTTAAAAGTAAAGTATGTAAAGCATTATGAAAGGTTTATACCAAAATTTTGCATAATGAGGAAGGGAATAGAAATTTTGGAGGCCTAAAATTAGGTTTGTTTAAATATATAATTTTAAACATTTAAAAATGTTTCATTCAACCTAGAAATGCCACTTCTTGGAACTTGTTACCAAAGATAAAGGCCACATAGTAGCATCTGCACAAAGATCCATCCAAAATGTTCATGAATTGGGAAGGTCAGGGTGATGGTTGAACGAATCATGGAATACTTTGCAGCAACTACAAAGGATTTGATGGATCTATATGCATTGGCATGAAAAAATGTCCATGGTTTTTAAGACTAAATACATTAATAGTATGCATAATATCCCATTTTTGTTTGAAAACAAACAAAAGAAAAGCCTCGTATGTTATGTGTGCTTATGTAAGCCTAGAGAGAAGTCAAAAAGAATATAAACCAAGCTGTTAACATTGGATTCCTTGGGAGAAGAGTGAGAGTTTAGGGGAAGGGAGGGTATTAATTTTCATTTATACATCTTTGTTGTTTAAATTGTGACAATGATTGTGTATTACTCTCATAACCAGGAAAAAACAACCAGTAAATTTATTTAAAAGAAAAAGGGGCTCGGCACCTGTGGCTAAAGTGGCTAAGGTGCCAGCCACATACACCTAAGGTGGCGGGTTCAAATCCAGCCCGGGCCCACCAAACAACAATGATGGCTGCAACCAAAAAATAGCCGGGCGTTGTGGTGGGAGCCTGTGGTCCCAGCTACTTGGGAGGCTGAGGCAGGAGACTCGCTTGAGCCCAGGAGTTGGAGGTTGCTGTGAGCTGTGATGCCACAGCACTCTACCCAGGGGGACAGCTTGAGGCTCTGTCTCAAAAAAAAAAAAAAAGAGTATTTTAGCCAGCTCACAGTGGCTCACACCTATAATCCCAGCACTCTGGGAGGCCGAGCCAGGAGGATCTCTTGAGCTCAGGAGCTCAAGGGCTGCCTGAGCAAGAATGAGACCCCGTCTTTACTAAAGATAGAAAAACTAGCCAGGTAGGAGTTTGAGGTTACTGTGAGCTATGCCAGCATAGTACTCTACCCAGGGTGACAGAGTGAGACTCTGCCTCAAAATGAAAAAAAAAAAAAAAAGGAATTTAAGGGCAATTCTGAGTTATAGCTCAGGACAGGCCTCTTTTGTGAGGCTGTAAAGTGTTAATTTATTGCAATGGTTATTCTAAATGTTGTATTTTAAAATATAATCCTAATTTTAAATGCTCTGGCTTTTGTCAATCATTTATTAGCCCATGTGTGCCACATTTTGGGGTCTGGAAATAGTGGCATGTATGATACTACAAATGGGAAGAATGGAATAAAATTGGTTTAAAAAACAACAACAAAGCATAGAGATTAGGATAAGGTAGCCAGTCAGATGGAGCCTTAAACCAAATTCCATTGGTTTGAGTCAGGCAGAGAGACCAGCATTTGAAAGGCTCACAGCTAAGACCCATTTCAGTTCTTTCCTAATGGGCCAAAGCCTGTTACTTCTCCCCCTTCTCCTCATGAGATTATTGGGCCAGATTTCTGGATGATCAGGTCACAGAATTTGGTACTTCAGGACAGACATTCTCTACACAAAATAGGTGCATTGCAACTCATCTCCCACTATCTGAAGATCCTACAGTTATACTAGAACTAAATGAGGTGATAAAATTAGACTAAATTAATTAAAAAGAATTTAATTTCTGGACTAAGATTAAGGTGACCAGATGTCCCACTTTTGGAAGGGTAGTCCTTATTTTTAACAATTTGTCCCGCATTCCTCAGCATTTTAAAAATGTCCCAATTTTTGGAAAGAATGCACCACAATCTAGGGAACACGGGAGAACAGGAAGGGAATATACAGTTTTCAGCTGCCATGTGGCTATTTCACCAGGATATGAGTTTTATATTATTTTTGTTAATTTTATAATGTTAAACTTTAATAATAACAAATAATTGTTGAGAACTGATTATCGAGAACAGGAGCACCCCACTCCTCCCAT